>JAMPIT010000089.1:0-11849 GCA_026261815.1 Monarcha castaneiventris obscurior | reverse complement strand
CCTAGCTCCAAACCTACCCCTAACCCCCGCCCAGAGTCTAACCCTAGCTCCAACCCTAAGCCCAGCTCAAACCCTGGCCCAAACCAAAGCCCTGAGCCTAGCACTCGGTCTAACCCTAGCTCTGAACCTAGCTCCACGCCTAGCCCTAACATTAGCTCTAAGACTAACCTTAACTCTAACCCTAACCCTAGCTCAAAACCTAGCTCGACCCCCAGCCCTGAGTCTAACCCTATGGCTAACCCTAGCTCTAACCCTAACCCTAGCTCCAACCGTAGCTCTAACCCTAGCCCTGAGCCTAAACCTAGCTCCAACCCTAGCCCTAACCCGAGCCCTGAGAAAAAACCTAGCTCTGACCCTAACCATATCTCCAACCCTAGCCCTAATCCTAGCCCTGGGTCAAACCCTAGGTCTAACCCTAACCCTAACCCTAACCCTAACCCTAACCCTAACCCTAACCCTAACACTAACCCTAACCCTAACCTCAACCCTAGGCACTGATGAAAATCAGGCATAAGGCCGTGGTGAGTTCCAGGAAAGAAAAAGGCAAGGGAGCAAGGTTTGGGCAACATGGCACTCCCCTAGGCATGCCTTTCACAAGGTCAGCGTCCCTGTAGCTCTTGTCTTTATGGTTTGCTGAACTGTAAAGCAAACAGAAATCCTAGGCTGGGCCGGATACAAGGCAATGTGCTAAGGAGAGTTCCAAGCAAAATGAAGAGGTGGGAGAGGGCTTTACGCAGTGACTGCGCTCCCCTAGGCACCGCTTTCGCACAGTCACTGTCCCTGCAGCTCTGGGCTTTGTAGTTTTCAGAACCCTAACCCTAGACTTACCCATAACCCTAGCCCGAATCCTAATCCTAGGCTGAGCCGAAGAGAGGGCATTGGACAGGTAGGACGTCCCAGAAGATAAAAGACAAGGCAGCAGGGCTGAGGCAAGTGTTGCATTCCCCTAGGCATCCATTTTGCATGGTCAGTGTCCCGATAGAGAACATGACTTTCTTGTTCTGGGAAGCGAAACACTAGGATTAACACAAATACTAATCCAAGCAAGAACCTAAGAAACAGGGCAAGGCAGAGGCGACCGCCGATCAGGAAGACAAGGTTACCACAAGGTTGGGGAAACGTTGTGCTCCCGTAGGCATGAGTTTCCTGTGGTGAGTGACCCTACAGCTCAGGGCACTGCCATTTTCTGAAACCTAAATTTAGGTGCAACCCTAAAAGTAATTCTAACCCTAAATTAACATAACCCTAAACCTAACCCTGATCATAACCCTAGCCCTAACCATAAACCTAACCCTACCCCTGTAACCCTAACCCTTACCCTAAAGGTAAACGCAGGCCTAAATCTAACCCTAATATTAAACCTAATGCTAACCCTAACACTAACCCTAAGCCTAGCTCCAAACCTAACTCAAACCCTTGGTCTAACCCTAGCTCTACCCCTAACCCTAGCTCAAACCCTAGCTCTAGCCCTAGCCGTGAAGCTAAGCCTAGCTCTAACCCTAACCCTAGCTCCAACCCTAGCGCTAAGCCTAGCCCTGAGTCTAACCCTATCTCTAACCGAACCCTAGCTCCAACCCTAGCCCTAACCCTAGCCCTGAGTCTAACCCTAGGGCTAACGCTAGCTCTAACCCTAACCCTAGCTCCAAACCTAGCCCTAACCCCCGCCGAGAGTCTAACCCTAGCTCCAACCCTAAGCCCAGCTCAAACCCTGGCCCAAACCAAAGCCCTGAGCCTAGCACTCGGTCTAACCCTAGCTCTAAACCTAGCTCCAAGCCTAGCCCTAACATTAGACCTAAGACTAACATTAACTCTAACCCTAACCCTAGCTCCAACGCTTGCTTGACCCCCAGCCCTGAGTCTAGCCCTAGGGCTAACACTAGCCCTAACCCTAAACCTAGCTCCAACCGTAGCTCTAACCCTAGCCCTGAGTCTAAACCTAGCTCCAACCCTAGCCCTAACCCGAGCCCTGAGTCTAAACCTAGCTCTGACCCTAAACCTACATCCAACCCAAGCCCTAACCCTAGCCCTGGGTCAAACCCTAGGGCTAACGCTAGCTCTAACCCTAACCCTAGCTCCAAACCTAGCCCTAACCCCTGCCGAGAGTCTAACCCTAGCTCCAACCCTAAGCCCAGCTCAAACCCTGGCCCTAACCACAGCCCTGAGCCTAGCACTGGGTCTAACCCTAGCTCTAAACCTAGCTCCACGCCTAGCCTTAACATCAGACCTAAGACTAACCTTAACTCTAACCCTAACCCTAGCTCAAACTCTAGCTCGACCCCCAGCCCTGAGTCTAACCCTATGGCTAACCCTAGCTCTAACCCTAACCCTAGCTCCAACCGTAGTTCTAACCCTAGCCCTGAGCCTAAACCTAGCTCCAGCCCTAGCCCTAACCCGAGCCCTGAGAAAAAACCTAGCTCTGACCCTAACCATATCTCCAACCCTAGCCCTAATCCTAGCCCTGGGTCAAACCCTAGGTCTAACCCTAACCCTAACCCTAACCCTAACCCTAACCCTAACCCTAACCCTAACCCTAGCTCCAACCCTAAGCCCAGCTCAAACCCTGGCCCAAACCAAAGCCCTGAGCCTAGTGCTCGGTCTAACCCTAGCTCTAAACCTCGCTCCAAGCCTAGCCCTAACATTAGCCCTAAGACTAACCTTAACTCTAACCCTAACCCTAGCTCCAACCCTTGCTTGACACCCAGCCCTGAGTCTAACCCTAGGGCTAACACTAGCCCTAACCCTAAACCTAGCTCCAACCGTAGCTCTAACCCTAGCCCTGAGTCTAAACCTAGCTCCAACCCTAGCCCTAACCCGAGCCCTGAGTCTAAACCTAGCTCTGACCCTAAACCTATCTCCAACCCTAGCCCTAATCCTAGCCCTGGGTCAAACCCTAGGGCTAACCCTAACCCTAACCCTAACCCTAACCCTAACCCTAACCCTAACCCTAACCCTAACCCTAACCTCAACCCTAGGCACTGATGAAAATCAGGCATAAGGCCGTGGTGAGTTCCAGGAAAGAAAAAGGCAAGGGAGCAAGGTTTGGGCAACATGGCACTCCCCTAGGCATGCCTTTCACAAGGTCAGCGTCCTTGTAGCTCTTGTCTTTATGGTTTGCTGAACTGTAAAGCAAACAGAAATCCTAGGCTGGGCCGGATGCAAGGCAATGTGCTTAGGAGAGTTCCAAGCAAAATGAAGAGGTGGGAGAGGGCTTTACGCAGTGACTGCGCTCCCCTAGGCACCGCTTTCGCACAGTCACTGTCCCTGCAGCTCTGGGCTTTGTAGTTTTCAGAACCCTAACCCTAGACTTACCCATAACCCTAGCCCGAATCCTAATCCTAGGCTGAGCCGAAGAGAGGGCATTGGACAGGTAGGACGTCCCAGAAGATAAAAGACAAGGCAGCAGGGCTGAGGCAAGTGTTGCATTCCCCTAGGCATCCATTTTGCATGGTCAGTGTCCCGATAGAGAACATGCCTTTCTTGTTCTGGGAAGCGAAACACTAGGATTAACACAAATACTAATCCAAGCAAGAACCTAAGAAACAGGGCAAGGCAGAGGCGACCGCCGATCAGGAAGACAAGGTTACCACAAGGTTGGGGAAACGTTGTGCTCCCGTAGGCATGAGTTTCCTGTGGTGAGTGACCCTACAGCTCAGGGCACTGCCATTTTCTGAAACCTAAATTTAGGTGCAACCCTAAAAGTAATTCTAACCCTAAATTAACATAACCCTAAACCTAACCCTGATCATAACCCTAGCCCTAACCATAAACCTAACCCTACCCCTGTAACCCTAACCCTTACCCTAAAGGTAAACGCAGGCCTAAATCTAACCCTAATATTAAACCTAATGCTAACCCTAACACTAACCCTAAGCCTAGCTCCAAACCTAACTCAAACCCTTGGTCTAACCCTAGCTCTACCCCTAACCCTAGCTCAAACCCTAGCTCTAGCCCTAGCCGTGAAGCTAAGCCTAGCTCTAACCCTAACCCTAGCTCCAACCCTATCGCTAAGCCTAGCCCTGAGTCTAACCCTATCTCTAACCGAACCCTAGCTCCAACCCTAGCCCTAACCCTAGCCCTGAGTCTAACCCTAGGGCTAACGCTAGCTCTAACCCTAACCCTAGCTCCAAACCTAGCCCTAACCCCCGCCGAGAGTCTAACCCTAGCTCCAACCCTAAGCCCAGCTCAAACCCTGGCCCAAACCAAAGCCCTGAGCCTAGCACTCGGTCTAACCCTAGCTCTAAACCTAGCTCCAAGCCTAGCCCTAACATTAGACCTAAGACTAACATTAACTCTAACCCTAACCCTAGCTCCAACGCTTGCTTGACCCCCAGCCCTGAGTCTAGCCCTAGGGCTAACACTAGCCCTAACCCTAAACCTAGCTCCAACCGTAGCTCTAACCCTAGCCCTGAGTCTAAACCTAGCTCCAACCCTAGCCCTAACCCGAGCCCTGAGTCTAAACCTAGCTCTGACCCTAAACCTACATCGAACCCTAGCCCTAACCCTAGCCCTGGGTCAAACCCTAGGGCTAACGCTAGCTCTAACCCTAACCCTAGCTCCAAACCTAGCCCTAACGCCTGCCGAGAGTCTAACCCTAGCTCCAACCCTAAGCCCAGCTCAAACCCTGGCCCAAACCAAAGCCCTGAGCCTAGCGCTCGGTCTAACCCTAGCTCTAAACCTAGCTCCACGCCTAGCCCTAACATTAGCCCTAAGACTAACCTTAACTCTAACCCTAACCCTAGCTCAAACTCTAGCTCGACCCCCAGCCCTGAGTCTAACCCTATGGCTAACCCTAGCTCTAACCCTAACCCTAGCTCCAACCGTAGTTCTAACCCTAGCCCTGAGTCTAAACCTAGCTCCAACCCTAGCCCTAACCCGAGCCCTGAGAAAAAACCTAGCTCTGACCCTAAACCTATCTCCAACCCTAGCCCTAATCCTAGCCCTGGGTCAAACCCTAGGGCTAACCCTAACCCTAACCCTAACCCTAACCCTAACCCTACTCATAACCCTAACCCTAACCCTAACCCACCTAACCCTAACCCAACCTCAACCCTAGGCACTGATGAAAATCAGGCATAAGGCCGTGGTGAGTTCCAGGAAAGAAAAAGGCAAGGGAGCAAGGTTTGGGCAACATGGCACTCCCCTAGGCATGCCTTTCACAAGGTCAGCGTCCCTGTAGCTCTTGTCTTTATGGTTTGCTGAACTGTAAAGCAAACAGAAATCCTAGGCTGGGCCGGATACAAGGCAATGTGCTAAGGAGAGTTCCAAGCAAAATGAAGAGGTGGGAGAGGGCTTTACGCAGTGACTGCGCTCCCCTAGGCACCGCTTTCGCACAGTCACTGTCCCTGCAGCTCTGGGCTTTGTAGTTTTCAGAACCCTAACCCTAGACTTACCCATAACCCTAGCCCGAATCCTAATCCTAGGCTGAGCCGAAGAGAGGGCATTGGACAGGTAGGACGTCCCAGAAGATAAAAGACAAGGCAGCAGGGCTGAGGCAAGTGTTGCATTCCCCTAGGCATCCATTTTGCATGGTCAGTGTCCCGATAGAGAACATGCCTTTCTTGTTCTGGGAAGCGAAACACTAGGATTAACACAAATACTAATCCAAGCAAGAACCTAAGAAACAGGGCAAGGCAGAGGCGACCGCCGATCAGGAAGTCAAGGTTACCACAAGGTTGGGGAAACGTTGTGCTCCCGTAGGCATGAGTTACCTGTGGTGAGTGACCCTACAGCTCAGGGCACTGCCATTTTCTGAAACCTAAATTTAGGTGCAACCCTAAAAGTAATTCTAACCCTAAATTAACATAACCCTAAACCTAACCCTGATCATAACCCTAGCCCTAACCATAAACCTAACCCTACCCCTGTAACCCTAACCCTTACCCTAAAGGTAAACGCAGGCCTAAATCTAACCCTAACATTAAACTTAATGCTAACCCTAACACTAACCCTAAGCCTAGCTCCAAACCTAACTCAAACCCTTGGTCTAACCCTAGCTCTACCCCCAACCCTAGCTCAAACCCTAGCTCTAGGCCTAGCCGTGAGACTAAGCTTAGCTCTAACCCTAACCCTAGCTCCAACCCTAGCGCTAAGCCTAGCCCTGAGTCTAACCCTATCTCGAACCCTAACTCTAGCTCCAAACCTAGCCCTAACCCTAGCCCTGAGTCTAACCCTAGGGCTAACGCTAGCTCTAACCCTAACCCTAGCTCCAAACCTACCCCTAACCCCCGCCCAGAGTCTAACCCTAGCTCCAACCCTAAGCCCAGCTCAAACCCTGGCCCAAACCAAAGCCCTGAGCCTAGCACTCGGTCTAACCCTAGCTCTGAACCTAGCTCCACGCCTAGCCCTAACATTAGCTCTAAGACTAACCTTAACTCTAACCCTAACCCTAGCTCAAAACCTAGCTCGACCCCCAGCCCTGAATCTAACCCTATGGCTAACCCTAGCTCTAACCCTAACCCTAGCTCCAACCGTAGCTCTAACCCTAGCCCTGAGCCTAAACCTAGCTCCAACCCTAGCCCTAACCCGAGCCCTGAGACAAAACCTAGCTCTGACCCTAACCATATCTCCAACCCTAGCCCTAATCCTAGCCGTGGGTCAAACCCTAGGTCTAACCCTAACCCTAACCCTAACCCTAACCCTAGCTCCAACCCTAAGCCCAGCTCAAACCCTGGCCCAAACCAAAGCCCTGAGCCTAGCGCTCGGTCTAACCCTAGCTCTAAACCTAGCTCCAAGCCTAGCCCTAACATTAGCCCTAAGACTAACCTTAACTCTAACCCTAACCCTAGCTCCAACCCTTGCTTGACCCCCAGCCCTGAGTCTAACTCGAGGGTTAACACTAGCTCTAACCCTAAACCTAGCTCCAACCGTAGCTCTAACCCTAGCCCTGAGTCTAAACCTAGCTCCAACCCTAGCCCTAACCCAAGCCCTCAGTCTAAACCTAGCTCTGACCCTAACCATATCTCCAACCCTAGCCCTAATCCTAGCCCCGGGTCAAACCCTAGGGCTAACCCTAACCAACCCTAACCCTAACCCTAACCCTAACCCTAACCCTAACCCTAACCCTAACCCTAACCCTAACCCTAACCCTAACCCTAACCCTAACCCTAACCCTAGCCCTGAGTCTAACCCTAGGGCTAACGCTAGCTCTAACCCTAACCCTAGCTCCAAACCTAGCCCTAACCCCCGCCGAGAGTCTAACCCTAGCTCCAACCCTAAGCCCAGCTCAAACCCTGGCCCAAACCAAAGCCCTGAGCCTAGCACTCGGTCTAACCCTAGCTCTAAACCTAGCTCCAAGCCTAGCCCTAACATTAGACCTAAGACTAACATTAACTCTAACCCTAACCCTAGCTCCAACGCTTGCTTGACCCCCAGCCCTGAGTCTAGCCCTAGGGCTAACACTAGCCCTAACCCTAAACCTAGCTCCAACCGTAGCTCTAACCCTAGCCCTGAGTCTAAACCTAGCTCCAACCCTAGCCCTAACCCGAGCCCTGAGTCTAAACCTAGCTCTGACCCTAAACCTACATCCAACCCAAGCCCTAACCCTAGCCCTGGGTCAAACCCTAGGGCTAACGCTAGCTCTAACCCTAACCCTAGCTCCAAACCTAGCCCTAACCCCTGCCGAGAGTCTAACCCTAGCTCCAACCCTAAGCCCAGCTCAAACCCTGGCCCTAACCACAGCCCTGAGCCTAGCACTGGGTCTAACCCTAGCTCTAAACCTAGCTCCACGCCTAGCCTTAACATCAGACCTAAGACTAACCTTAACTCTAACCCTAACCCTAGCTCAAACTCTAGCTCGACCCCCAGCCCTGAGTCTAACCCTATGGCTAACCCTAGCTCTAACCCTAACCCTAGCTCCAACCGTAGTTCTAACCCTAGCCCTGAGCCTAAACCTAGCTCCAGCCCTAGCCCTAACCCGAGCCCTGAGAAAAAACCTAGCTCTGACCCTAACCATATCTCCAACCCTAGCCCTAATCCTAGCCCTGGGTCAAACCCTAGGTCTAACCCTAACCCTAACCCTAACCCTAACCCTAACCCTAACCCTAACCCTAACCCTAACCCTAACCCTAACCCTAGCTCCAACCCTAAGCCCAGCTCAAACCCTGGCCCAAACCAAAGCCCTGAGCCTAGTGCTCGGTCTAACCCTAGCTCTAAACCTCGCTCCAAGCCTAGCCCTAACATTAGCCCTAAGACTAACCTTAACTCTAACCCTAACCCTAGCTCCAACCCTTGCTTGACACCCAGCCCTGAGTCTAACCCTAGGGCTAACACTAGCCCTAACCCTAAACCTAGCTCCAACCGTAGCTCTAACCCTAGCCCTGAGTCTAAACCTAGCTCCAACCCTAGCCCTAACCCGAGCCCTGAGTCTAAACCTAGCTCTGACCCTAAACCTACATCCAACCCTAGCCCTAACCCTAGCCCTGGGTCAAACCCTAGGGCTAACGCTAGCTCTAACCCTAACCCTAGCTCCAAACCTAGCCCTAACCCCTGCCGAGAGTCTAACCCTAGCTCCAACCCTAAGCCCAGCTCAAACCCTGGCCCTAACCAAAGCCCTGAGCCTAGCACTGGGTCTAACCCTAGCTCTAAACCTCGCTCCACGCCTAGCCCTAACATTAGCTCTAAGACTAACCTTAACTCTAACCCTAACCCTAGCTCAAACTCTAGCTCGACCCCCAGCCCTGAGTCTAACCCTACAGCTAACACTAGCTCTAACCCTAAACCTAGCTCCAACCGTAGTCCTAACCCTAGCCCTGAGCCTAAACCTAGCTCCAACCCTAGCCCTAACCCGAGCCCTGAGTCTAAACCTAGCTCTGACCCTAAACCTATCTCCAACCCTAGCCCTAATCCTAGCCCTGGGTCAAACCCTAGGTCTAACCCTAACCCTAACCCTAACCCTAACCCTAACTCTAACCCTAACCCTAACCCTAACCCTAACCCTAACCCTAACCCTAACCTCAACCCTAGGCACTGATGAAAATCAGGCATAAGGCCGTGGTGAGTTCCAGGAAAGAAAAAGGCAAGGGAGCAAGGTTTGGGCAACATGGCACTCCCCTAGGCATGCCTTTCACAAGGTCAGCGTCCCTGTAGCTCTTGTCTTTATGGTTTGCTGAACTGTAAAGCAAACAGAAATCCTAGGCTGGGCCGGATGCAAGGCAATGTGCTTAGGAGAGTTCCAAGCAAAATGAAGAGGTGGGAGAGGGCTTTAGGCAGTGACTGCGCTCCCCTAGGCACCGCTTTCGCACAGTCACTGTCCCTGCAGCTCTGGGCTTTGTAGTTTTCAGAACCCTAACCCTAGACTTACCCATAACCCTAGCCCGAATCCTAATCCTAGGCTGAGCCGAAGAGAGGGCATTGGACAGGTAGGACATCCCAGAAGATAAAAGACAAGGCAGCAGGGCTGAGGCAAGTGTTGCATTCCCCTAGGCATCCATTTTGCATGGTCAGTGTCCCGATAGAGAACATGCCTTTCTTGTTCTGGGAAGCGAAACACTAGGATTAACACAAATACTAATCCAAGCAAGAACCTAAGAAACAGGGCAAGGCAGAGGCGACCGCCGATCAGGAAGACAAGGTTACCACAAGGTTGGGGAAACGTTGTGCTCCCGTAGGCATGAGTTTCCTGTGGTGAGTGACCCTACAGCTCAGGGCACTGCCATTTTCTGAAACCTAAATTTAGGTGCAACCCTAAAAGTAATTCTAACCCTAAATTAACATAACCCTAAACCTAACCCTGATCATAACCCTAGCCCTAACCATAAACCTAACCCTACCCCTGTAACCCTAACCCTTACCCTAAAGGTAAACGCAGGCCTAAATCTAACCCTAACATTAAACTTAATGCTAACCCTAACACTAACCCTAAGCCTAGCTCCAAACCTAACTCAAACCCTTGGTCTAACCCTAGCTCTACCCCCAACCCTAGCTCAAACCCTAGCTCTAGCCCTAGCCGTGAGACTAAGCTTAGCTCTAACCCTAACCCTAGCTCCAACCCTAGTGCTAAGCCTAGCCCTGAGTCTAACCCTATCTCTAACCCTAACTCTAGCTCCAAACCTAGCCCTAACCCTAGCCCTGAGTCTAACCCTAGGGCTAACGCTAGCTCTAACCCTAACCCTAGCTCCAAACCTACCCCTAACCCCCGCCCAGAGTCTAACCCTAGCTCCAACCCTAAGCCCAGCTCAAACCCTGGCCCAAACCAAAGCCCTGAGCCTAGCGCTCGGTCTAACCCTAGCTCTAAACCTAGCTCCAAGCCTAGCCCTAACATTAGCCCTAAGACTAACCTTAACTCTAACCCTAACCCTAGCTCCAACCCTTGCTTGACCCCCAGCCCTGAGTCTAACTCGAGGGTTAACACTAGCTCTAACCCTAAACCTAGCTCCAACCGTAGCTCTAACCCTAGCCCTGAGTCTAAACCTAGCTCCAACCCTAGCCCTAACCCAAGCCCTCAGTCTAAACCTAGCTCTGACCCTAACCATATCTCCAACCCTAGCCCTAATCCTAGCCCCGGGTCAAACCCTAGGGCTAACCCTAACCCTAACCCTAACCCTAACCCTAACCCTAACCCTAACCCTAACCCTAACCCTAACCCTAACCCTAACCCTAACCCTAACCCTAACCCTAACCCTAACCCTAACCTCAACCCTAGGCACTGATGAAAATCAGGCATAAGGCCGTGGTGAGTTCCAGGAAAGAAAAAGGCAAGGGAGCAAGGTTTGGGCAACATGGCACTCCCCTAGGCATGCCTTTCACAAGGTCAGCGTCCCTGTAGCTCTTGTCTTTATGGTTTGCTGAACTGTAAAGCAAACAGAAATCCTAGGCTGGGCCGGATGCAAGGCAATGTGCTTAGGAGAGTTCCAAGCAAAATGAAGAGGTGGGAGAGGGCTTTACGCAGTGACTGCGCTCCCCTAGGCACCGCTTTCGCACAGTCACTGTCCCTGCAGCTCTGGGCTTTGTAGTTTTCAGAACCCTAACCCTAGACTTACCCATAACCCTAGCCCGAATCCTAATCCTAGGCTGAGCCAAAGAGAGGGCATTGGACAGGTAGGACGTCCCAGAAGATAAAAGACAAGGCAGCAGGGCTGAGGCAAGTGTTGCATTCCCCTAGGCATCCATTTTGCATGGTCAGTGTCCCGATAGAGAACATGCCTTTCTTGTTCTGGGAAGCGAAACACTAGGATTAACACAAATACTCATCCAAGCAAGAACCTAAGAAAGAGGGCAAGGCAGAGGCGACCGCCGATCAGGAAGACAAGGTTACCACAAGGTTGGGGAAACGCTGTGCTCCCGTAGGCATGAGTTTCCTGTGGTGAGTGACCCTACAGCTCAGGGCACTGCCATTTTCTGAAACCTAAATTTAGGTGCAACCCTAAAAGTAATTCTAACCCTAAATTAACATAACCCTAAACCTAACCCTGATCATAACCCTAGCCCTAACCATAAACCTAACCCTACCCCTGTAACCCTAACCCTTACCCTAAAGGTAAACGCAGGCCTAAATCTAACCCTAACATTAAACTTAATGCTAACCCTAACACTAACCCTAAGCCTAGCTCCAAACCTAACTCAAACCCTTGGTCTAACCCTAGCTCTACCCCCAACCCTAGCTCAAACCCTAGCTCTAGCCCTAGCCGTGAGACTAAGCTTAGCTCTAACCCTAACCCTAGCTCCAACCCTAGCGCTAAGCCTAGCCCTGAGTCTAACCCTATCTCTAACCCTAACTCTAGCTCCAAACCTAGCCCTAACCCTAGCCCTGAGTCTAACCCTAGGGCTAACGCTAGCTCTAACCCTAACCCTAGCTCCAAACCTACCCCTAACCCCCGCCCAGAGTCTAACCCTAGCTCCAACCCTAAGCCCAG
>JAMPIT010000088.1:0-120869 GCA_026261815.1 Monarcha castaneiventris obscurior | reverse complement strand
CCATTGTGACCCTGTGGGGCCCCGTGAAACCAAGGGAACATGGAACAGCTCTGGCTGCCTTGGCCTCCCGGGGGCCACCTGACAGGTCCTTCTGACCTTGGCATGTCGAGGGCCACTGCTCATCTGCCCCTGCAGCACTGGGGCTCTGCGCTTTCCTTCCTATGGCAAAGAACCGTCCTTCTCCTCCCAGTGCCCATAGCCAAAATTGGGATTCCTCCTCCAAATTTCCTTATGTGCAAAGATTGTTCCCACATGAAATCTGCCAGGACAGAAAGATCTGGCTGGCTTGGCCACCTGGGGGCCACCTCTCATCTGCCTTGGGAACACTGGGACCATGTTCTTTTCTTTCCTATGGGAAAAAAGCACCTTTCATGTCCAGGTGCCCATGGCCAAAATTGGGCCTCTGCCTCCAGAATTCCCTAAATCCAAGGATAGCTCCCAGACAAAAGCTGCCAGGACTGACAGGTCTGGCCGGCCTTGGCTTCCTGAGGACTGGAACTCGTCTGTCACTCTTCTCACCGCAGACGAGTAGAGAAACGACACAAAGTCCAGGCTCAGGGTTAAATGAAAGCGATTTAATAATTTTTCCAAAGGCTTTTATATGTTAGTTTGCAAGAGTGTGTTAAATGGCATAAGGTAATTGCTCTTTTGGCCTTCCACCCCTTGAGGGGATTGGTCAAGTTCTAAGGTACCCATTCCTAAATATTTACCTAGTTAAAACCACAAATATACTGCAAAACAACCTGCAGGTACAAGAAATTTACAATACTGTAACATTGTTTAAGATAATCTGCATGAGAAAGACAGAACTCTCACAAAATGCTGCAGAGAGCTGAAGAGACTCTCTGCTGAAGCTCTTTCAGTGTCCATACTCATCTGCCTTTGAAACCCTGTGGCTCTGTGCTTTCCTTCCTAATGAAAAGAATTCTCCTTCACATCCAGGTGCCCATGGTGAAAATTAAGAATCTGCCGCCGGAATTCCCTATATCCAAGAACATCCCCAAGACAAAAGCTGCCAGGACAGACAGGTCTGGCTGCCCTTGGCCTCTTGGCAGCTGCCACTCTCCTGCTATTGAAAGACGGGGACCTGGTGCTTTCCTTCCAATGGAAAAGACTTTTCTGCGTAGAAATGGTGGAATTTGGGATTCCACCTCCAAAATTCCCTATATCCAAGGGTTGCTTTCAGACAAAAGCTACCAGGGCAGAGGGGTCTGTCTGGCCTTGGCCTCTGATGGCCGCCTTTCATCTGCCCCTGAAACACCGGTGTTCTGTGCTTTCCTTCCTATGGAAAAGAACTGTCCTTCTCTTTCAGGCGTCCCTCTACGAAATTGGGATTTCGCCTTTAAAATTCTGTATATCCAAGGGTCCCTCCTAGACAAAATCTGCCAGTACTGTCTAATCTGGCTGGCCTTGGCCTCTGGTGACTGCCCCTCATCTGCCCCTGAAGCCCTGGGGCTCGGTCGTTTCCTTCCTATGGAGCCCATGGGGACACGGTGAGGACCTTGTGGAGCCATGGAGACCATAATGACACCTCGGGGCCCTGTGAAATGAAGGGGCCATTGTGACACTGCAGGGCACCGTGGGTCCATGGAGAGCATTGTGGCATTGCAAGGCCCCATGGAATTGTGGAGACCATTGTGACACTGTGGGGCCCCATGGAACCAAGGGAACATGGAACAGCTCTGGATGCCTTGGCCTCTGGGGGGCCCCCTGACAGGTCTGGCTGACCTTGGAATGTTGAGGGTCGCTTCTCATCAGCCCCTGAAGCAGTGGAGCTCCTTGCTTTCCTTCCTATGGAATAGAACTGTCCTTTTTTCATATGTCCATGGCCAAATCTGGTACTTCCCTTAAAAAAATTCCCTGTGTTCAAGGGTTTCTCCCAGACAAAAGCTGCCAGGACAGACAGCTCTGGCTGGCCTTGGCCTCTGGTGGTCACCTCTCATCAGCACCTGAAACACCAGGGATCTGTGCTTTCCCTCCTACAGAAAAGAACCATCCTTCACATCCAGGCACCCATGGATGAAATAGGATTTGGCCTCCAAAATCCCATATAGCCAAGGATTGCTCCCAGCAGAAACTTCCAGGAGAGACAAGTGTGGCTGGTTTGGCCTCCCGAGGGCTGCCTCTCATCTACCACCAAAACACTGGGGCTCTGTGCTTTCCTTCCAGTGGAAAAGAACCGTCCTTCTTGTCTACGTGTCCATGGCCGATACTGATATTCTACTTCCCAATTTCCATCTATCCAAGGATTGCTCCCAGACAAAAGCTGCCATTACAGACAGGTCTGGCTGGCCTTGGCCTCTGGGGATTTTCTTAGACTATGACCAGAATGTTTTCATAGGCCAACACATTGAAGAGGGCTCAGAGATCTGCCAAGGTGGGGTTTGGAGGCCTCAAGCCCATGACCACTATATAGGGACAAAGGAGCTCTGTGCTCAGTGGAGTGGAGACTGAGAACAGTGGAGGAGAGCCCTGGGAGGGATTGAAGGGCAGTTTCAGAGATGGTGGATCCTTCTGACATAGCAGAGAACAGCTGGAGGAAGAAAGAATTAATGCCAAGGGCAGCTGGGGAGGTCCAGACTGGACATGAGGAGAAAGGAATTTCTGTCCTAGGGCAGGGCTGTGGTGCAACACGTCCCCCAGAAGGAGTCTGGAGCAGCCCAAGGCTTTGTGTGCCCAGGCAGAGGCAGGCAGGACGCAGAGCTGCCAGCAAAGGAAGGGGCCAGCGAGCTGGGGCAGCCGGGGGGATGACGACAGCCTGCAGGGACAGAGGCACAGGGCAGGGACACCGTGGCACAGCCTGGGCTGGAGAGGGCACAGGGATGGGCAGCAGCTGCAAGGCCCTGCCAGAGCCAACTTGTGCAGCACTTTGGCCACGGCTGCTGGCCCTGGGCCTGAGGCCAGCAGGAGACAAGTGACCCTTGCAGCCCTGGGGCCTCAGTGCCTCCTTGGCCCTGCTCAGCAGCCTGGCAGGGGCCGCCCCATGGTGCTGCCCTTGGCATTGCACATGCCCACATCCCAGTGCCCCGGGAAGAGCCCTGAGCACTGAGGGAGGGACAGGATGTGCCTTGCCAGGGGCTGGGGCTCAGGCCTTGGCCCTTTGCGTTCCTCAAACGCATCCAGTTTGCTCAGCATCAGAGACACCTTTCCCTTGTGTGTCCCCCCCTGTCATCACTGCCTCCAGTGTTCTGCTCTGACTGGAGCCTGGGGACACTTTCTCAGTCCTGTCCCTCACTGGGACCCATTAAAACTTCAAGAAACTTTGGAGTTTTTTTGTGACTTTGAATTCTGGAGAGGTTTCTTCAGCTCCCTCTCAGGGACTGATGTTCAGGGCCTCAGCACCAAAGCCCTGAGAGGGTCATTAAAGTCCTTGTGCTGTGTCTGTGCTGCTGAGCTGGGCCGGGCTCCTGGCACAGAGGCAGCTCCTGGCAAGCGGCAGCGCTGCAGAGAGACAGCTCTGGCCAGGAGCAGCTCCTGTGCACAGCCCAGCAGGGCTGGGGCACTGCCTGCAGCCAGCCCGGGCACAGCACAGAGGCACAGAGAGCTTCAGTCAGTCAGAGCTGGGAATGTGCTGAGAAGTGACTGGGGGAGAATCACTGCCAGCCCTTCACACAGGAAGCCTCTGGCTGCAGGACAAAGCAGCTGCAGTTCCTGGAGGCATCTCCTAAAGCTGGACCATCCCAATGCCTACAGAGTCTGTAAGTACAACTCTGAGTGTTTTTGGTTTAGAGGCAGAGGAGCTCAGAGCTTCAGCTGAGTATTCTCCAGAATATTTCCACACGAATAAGAGGGATAAATTTTTTTAAAATTACTAATTTTGACAAAGACTGAGACATTGGAACTGTTCCTTTGAGCCATCAGTAGGCCTGCAGGGGTTTCCTCAAGTGCTTTCTGCCCATGGACAGCACCAGCATCACCTTTGCTGGACCCATCAGGCTCAGTCTGAGCTGTCCTTTCTCCCACCTGCAAACGGAACCTGTCCCCAGCCAGTGCCCTGCAAACAGGAGGTTTCTGTAGGGCCAAGGAGAGTGCACAGAGATTTGGGGTCTGTGAGTGCTGGCAGGGAGAGATCAGGCACAGGGAAACACCGCCAGGGGAAAAATCTCCAGGAAGCAGAGAGATCAGGCAGTGAGAGAAAACAAAACCCAGAATGTTGTGTCGGGGAGAGTTTAGAGATCTCCACAGGATCCCCTCCAGTGCAGCCCCCTTGGGCTTGTCTCTCTGAGATGTCTTTCCAAGCTGGGAGCTTTTCTCCAGGATGCCACCCTATGCTAGAGCATCTTTGTGTTATCTGAAAGACCCACAGGGAAAGGCAGAGATGTTATGACAGTGAAATGCTGTTGGGGTGGTGAAATGAGCCACATGAGTCCTTGGCTACAAATGTGGTGTCAGACTGTGGTGGAACCATCTGTTCTCAGCAGTACCTGGTGGTTTTTAAGGGAATCACAGGAGGGTGATCACTTTTTACCTGAGAAAGGTTAAAGCCCAGAGAAACTGTGAAAAGGTCAGAATGACAGACCACCTATCCTACCTCTCCGCTCCTTACTTTGCCTCAGAGAACTCCCTCTACTCTCCATGAGGGCAGCAGAAATGCTGAGGGTTTCTGACAACCCAGGGGAGATGGGTGGAGGTTTAAAAGAAAACCCATAGAATGCTAAAACACTAAAGGCTGTGTCTGTGTGTTACAGGCGAGGGTTTATAAAAAATAACTTTAACTTTGGTAAAACAGATCTCCAACTCTACTTTCTTTTTCTCTATGACAGAACCCAATGCCCAGAGACAGCAAATGTGCAACAGCAGCTCCATCAGCCACTTCCTCCTGCTGGCATTGGCAGACACGCGGCAGCTGCAGCTCCTGCACTTCTGCCTCTTGCTGGGCATCTCCCTGGCTGCCCTCCTGGGCAACGGCCTCATCATCAGCGCCGTAGCCTGCGGCCAGCACCTGCACACCCCCATGTTCTTCTTCCTGCTCAACCTGGCCCTCACCGACCTGGGCTGCATCTGCACCACTGTCCCCAAAGCCATGCACAATTCCCTCTGGGGCACCAGGCACATCTCCTACTCAGGATGTGCTGCACAGCTCTTTTTCTTGGATTTTTCATGTCAGCAGAGTATTTCCTCCTGACCATCATGTGCTACGACCGCTACGTGTCCATCTGCAAACCCCTGCACTACGGGACCCTCCTGGGCAGCAGAGCTTGTGCCCACATGGCAGCAGCTGCCTGGGCCAGTGGCTTTCTCACTGCTCTGCTGCACACAGCCAATACATTTTCCCTGCCCCTGTGCCAGGGCAATGCCCTGGGCCAGTTCTTCTGTGAAATCCCACACATCCTCAAGCTCTCCTGCTCCAAATCCTACCTCAGGGAATTTGGGCTTCTTGCTCTTAGTGCCTGTTTAGCCTTTGGCTGTTTTGTGTTCATTGTTTTCTCCTATGTGCAGATCTTCAGGGTTGTGCTGAGGATCCCCTCTGAGCAGGGACGGCACAAAGCCTTTTCCACGTGCCTCCCTCACCTGGCCGTGGTCTCCTTGTTCCTCAGCAGTGCAACATTTGCCTACCTGAAGCCCCCCTCCATCTCGTCTCCATCCCTGGATCTGGCCCTGTCAGTTCTGTACTCGGTGGTGCCTCCAGCCCTGAACCCCCTCATCTACAGCCTGAGGAACCAGGAGCTCAAGGATGCCCTGAGGAATTTGATGACTGGATGCTTTTCAGAAGCAACAAATTGCCTGTTTTCTTCTGCATAGTTTTTGGAATGGAACTTGTGACAGGGCCTACCAGCCTTCAGGGGTCTTTGGTAGTGGTCTGGGTTTTTCCATCATAAAGTTTTTCTCAATTAAATTATTTAATTGCCGCCATCTAATGAATTGTCTGCCTCTTGAATTTGACCTAGAACTCTGTAAACAAGGATTTGTGGTTTTGCTACATTTGAAGAGAATAAACTACCTTGCACAGCCTGGTTTATCTGGGATCCCAACTCTGTGACCTGCATGAAGTTAGAGGGGAGAAAGGGAAAAGACTCCAAGCACAGCAGCACGGGCAGGGAGAAGCAGCGCTTGGTCTTTCCACATCTGCTCTTCCCAACTCCACCCTCTCCTTCCCAACCCTTCTGTGGCTCTAAGGCCGGAGTGCTCGGGCAGCTTGGTCACTGTCCTGCTGCGTGTCCGTGCTGTGACCACAGGCAGGGACAGGCCACGGGCACTGCTGGGACACAGCTGGGCTCCAGCACAGCAGCTCCATCAGCAAAGGGCATCTCCTGAGGGCAGGGCAGGAAGGCTTCGCTCTCCCTCCAGAGTCACTCTCAGGGACGGGTCGAAGGCACAGACTCTAAAAAGACTCCTTGTGCTCCTTGTGCTCCCAGGGCTCAGTGGGATGAGATCAGGGTCCCAGGGTGGCCTTCAGGGGACTCAGGAATGGGTCAGGTTTTGCTTGTTGGTGGCCAGTGCCCATCAGATGGGGAATGGTCAGTGCTGAACCTTCCTGGGGCTCTCCAGCTTGTGCCAGGGCTGATGGCGGGGGAATGTTTGTCTGGAGGGCCTTGGCAGCTGCCAGGAGAACACAGGGGAGCTGCAGGGACAGTGTGTGCCAGGGCTCAGCAGGGAGTGGAGCTCACTGGGCACAGGCCTGTCCAGGCTGGGGTCACCCAGAGATAAAGCACTGAATGTCTGCTGTGAGCCAGGAGAGCTCTGCAGCCCAGGGGACACAGCAGGCACAGGGAAAGGAGTCTGGGCACTGACCAGTCTGACCCTCAGGGAACTTCCCCAGGAGGATGCAGGGCAGCCCCAAGGCCACGGGGCAGCCCTGGAACAAGGCAGGCAGCCCTGAGCAGCCTCCATGGGCACAGCAGAGCCTGTGTGGGAGGGGGTCAGTGCAGGCAGCAGCAGCAGCTGCCTCTGGCTCCCAGCTGGAGCAGCAGAGCCCAGCAGAGCCAGCCCAGGGCCCCGGGCAGCACAGCCCCCGTGCTCTGCAGAGCAGCACCCCCAGCTCGGGGGCTCTGGGCAGCAGGGCAGGGCTGCAGCAAGGGCTGCTCAGGCCAGCACAGACGTGTTCCCCTGGCAAAGGCTCTGTGGGCAGCTGGCGTGGGCCAGGAGCAGAGCAGGAGCCCGTGTGTGTGCACAGGAGCCCTGGCAAGAGGCTGCCCTGGGCCTGGGCCAGCAGGAGCTGCCTGAGGAGCCCCGGGGCCAACTCTCTGCTGCTGTGCTGGCCAGCGGGGCTGGCCCTGGGGCTGCAGGAGCTGCCTGAGCTGAGCATCTCCTGAGCATTGCAGACACAGAGTGGCTGTCCCTGCCCTGCAGTGCCTCCAGTTCCTGCTGCAGGCCCAGACAGGACTGGGCTGCTCTGCGGGGCTGGACATGGGACATGGATTTCAGTGCTGGGAGAGGGAGACAAGGAGCAGATTCAAGCAAGGCTGTGCCTGGGACAGCTTGGGTGCCACGGGAGCTTGAGCAGGGTGTGGGTAGAAGGCAGGCATTGGCAATGCCACAGGAATTGGCCATTCCTCGGCCAAACACAGCTTTTTGTTTGGAGCAACAGCGAGGGAGGACACAGGGACATCAGGAAAGCTTTGGGAACTCCCAGGCTCAGAGGGAGATGGGGAAATGGGGCGCTGGGTAAAGGCTGCAAGGGAACCAGCACAGGCCTAGGCCAGGGGAGGAGAGCTGCAGTGGGGGTGGCCAAAGGCCTTGGCGGGGCTGGGACCACCCCCTGCCCACAGCAGTGAGATTTGTGTCCCCTGGCTGTGGCTGCTGTCCCTTGTACTCAGGCCCATGAGCAGACACCAGCTCATGCCAGCCCCAGGGCTTGTGGCCTCCTCTCCCAGCCCACAGAGCTTTGGAGGGCTCCTGCTGCTCTCCTGCCCTCACCATCCCACACCCCACATGCCACTGCTCCGGGACAGCCTCGAGCATCCCGTGAGGCCACCGATGCCCATTCCCAGGGGATGGGGTCAGGGCTTGGCTGTGCTGCTTGGCCAAGCCCAGGCAGGGCTTTGACAGCCACATTCCAGAGTCCATTTCCCACCTGGAGCCGGGGGTGCCTCTGAGTTCCTGCTTCCCCAGCCCCAGGGACGCTCTCCTTGTCTGCTCATTGCCCCCACGGTCTCCTGGCAGGGATGGCCTCAGTGGGGGCTGCTGACACCCTCAGCAACTTGGAACTTGCTGCTGAATTTTACCTTGTTCAGCCTTCAGCTCTTCAGTTCAGGAATTCAGTGACAAAGAACCATTAACATTCAAAACACCCTAACAAGACAAGCCCCCGGGAATCATTTAGGTCTTCAGTTCTTTTGTGGTTAATTAGAGCGAGTCTGGAAGTGTTTTTAAAGTGAATATATTAAATTAAAAAAACAATGAACGAGTATCTATTTTCCCAGTTATTTTTTTCCTGTTTATACATTAACAATTCAAAACACCCTAAGAAGAAAAGCCCCTGGGAATAATTTATGCCTTCAATTCTTTTGTGGTTCTATAGACAGATTTCAGAAGTCCATTCAAAGTGAATATACTGTGTTAACAATACAAGGAGAAATTATTTCTCTTCTGTGCCCTGTTTACCTTTTTCCTGTTATACACTGGTATCAGCGATCTCCAGCTGATATTGATCCCCAGCACCTCCTAATGCAGTCTGAATAGATGTGAACATCAAGCCCCTTTATGGCTGACAATCAATCACACTTTGTCCCTACCCCCTCCCCAGCATTTCCCTCATCCAACCCCTGGGACTCAGAGCAGCCTTGTGCAAATCTCAGCTTCCTCCAGTCCAGGCTGTGCCTGCAGCTTTCAGCTCCTTGGCACCAACTCCCAGCTGCTCTCCTTGGAGAAGGAGCTGCCCGAGACGCAGAGGGATGTCCATTTCTTGTCAGCAAACAAACCCAGGGAAGGCACAGCTCCATAAAAAACACAAGTCCAGCCCAAGGAGTGCTGGGCAATGGAGTCACAGCCAGGGCTGTCCCCAGGGCTCAGCACTGAGGCCAGGTCAGTTCAATCTCTTTCTTGCTGATCTGGACGAGGGCATCGAGGGCACCCTCAGTCAGGTCCCAGCTGACCCCAAGCTGGGTGGGAGTGTGGCTGTGCTGGAGGGCAGGAAGCTCTGCAGAGGGATCTGGACAGGCTGCAGCCATGGGCCCAGGACAGTTGGATGAGGTTCACCAAGGCCAAGGGCCGGGTCCTGCCCTGGCCTCACAACCACCCCCAATCCCTGGCCGTGCCCTGCCCCTGATCCCCACAGCCTGTCCCATTCCCTTCATCCCTCCATTGCCAGGCACTTTCTGGGACAGTGGAGCTCTGCTCTGGGTATGGAGGGAGGTCCAAGTGCAGCCACTGGAGTGGGAACCACGATTCATCAGGTTTGTGTCCTTTGGGGGTCAGGAACTGCTGAGACTCAGAGGCACAGAAACTTTCTCTTCATGGCCAACATAAAAAAATGTAAACATGATACAATTTAATAACCATCAAAACTCTTCCCTCAGCAATGTGAGACATCCCAGCAGCATCTGACGTGTCCACCATTCTCAAGGGATTTCCATAAAGGAACAGTTTTAGACAAAGACATTAGAAAAGGTGATTCTAAAAGATATAAACACAATTAAGATGTTGACTGATGAGTTATTTTAACTTCTGAAACCCTGGGAAACTCCCTGAAGCTCAAAGGGTGAAGCCAGTCAATTGTGAGGCATTGGAATGACTGGAGAGGAACTAGAGGAGGAAAAATGGGAGCAATGGAAAGGACACAGATCCTGCTGGGCTGGTGTAGAGATGTCCTTAGACATGGCCATTAAACAGGAGAGGTGGAAGCATCTGAAGGAAGAGGGACATCAAATAATAAACAGAATAGTGGTGACACAAGTGGAGGGGAAGGTCAATATTTCTTCTGCCATCCGTACACTTCCAGAAAATTCCTGTTCTCTCCTGGTGGGAAAATTTGCCATTTCCTAAAAGCACTCAAATGACCCAGCTAATGAGGATGTGCTCGTGCACCTCGCAAGCTGCAGGTCCCCTACAGCCCCAGAGGGCTCCTGTCCCATAAACATCTGCTCTGCTCCAGTCTGAAACAGGGACCAGCATCATCCTGGGACCATTGGAGAGCTGAGGTTGGAAGGGACCTCAGCAAGTCTGCAGCCCAACCTGTCAGAAACAGGCCCAGACCAAGTAGCTCAAGGCTTGATTTGGTTGGGACTGGAAAATCCCAAAGGACAGGCACAGGGCAGCATCTCAGCACCTGGCTGAGCCCATCGGAACAAAGGCTTCCTCCTGTCCAGGCTGATCTCCCCTCTTTCCCCTTCCAGCCATTGTCATTTGTCTCCCACCAGGCACCCTGGTGAAGAGCCTGGCTCTGTGTTCTCCATCACCTCCTCGGTGCCACTGCCTCAGTCTCCAAAGCACTGAGCTCAGGGATCTCAGCCTCCATATCCTGATCCTGTACTTGAGGTCTCTAAGTCCCATCAGTCTTTAATTCCTATTTTACCAACTGCTTCTCCACAGAGCTGCAAATACCTACTTACACCATGTCAGCATTTTCATCTCCCCTAATCCCCAACATTTCCATGAAAATCAAAGGACTGCCATACCAGGGACATGAATTGCCATATTTGTGCAGAAACAATTCAAAATTCAGAAAGTCTAAGACAAATCAGAGAATGTTCCAACATTTCTGCATGAAAGATTCCCCAAGTGGGTCAGTGGCCAAATCCCCCAGGATGACCTCAGGATGAGGATGGGGTTTATGCCTCTGGGTCTGAGACTCATGGAGGTCAGACAGAAAGAGCATTTTCCAGACTTCCTGTGGAATGCCTAGAAAAGGATACAGGAAGGGAAAGGAAGGGATCGTGGTGGTTTATAGAGGCACAAGCATGAGAAAACAGAGAGAGAATGGGATGAAGGGAGCTGGTAGCTCTGCATCTTCTCCTGCCATGGCAGAGCACACAAACAGCCCATCCCTGGGTCCCTTTCCCCACTGGCTGGGCTTTGGCCCGGCCTGGAAACCTCCCGAGGTGCCTCCCAGGAGGAGTCCCTGTGCATGTCCCTCCCCCATGGCTCTGCCCTTCCTGATCCAGCAGCTGTGGGGCAGCAGAGCTGGGGCAGGGCAGGGACAGGGCTGGCTCTGGCAGGGGCCATGGAGCCACTGCCAGGAGGTGACAGCAGGGACAGTCTGCAGTGGGGAAATGCAGAAATGGTGACTTTGTTGTTTTGAGGCACGGAAAGCTTGGCTGGAGCAGGTGAGGAGGATGAAAGACAAGGGGTGTTGGGTGAAACAGGGGATGTTCAGCCAGGAGATGAGGAAAGATTTTGCCCCGGTTGCAGGGCTGGTGCAGGGCAGGGTGGCCATGAGCCCGGCCGGCCTCCCTGTGTGCCAGGGCTGCTCGGGTTGTGTAACAGAGGTGCCCCAGAATCAGAGCCCAGGTGGGGCCTCTCCCTCCTGCCTCACTCCTTCACCTCCCCAGGGATGGAATTCCTGTTGTGTGGGGTCTCTGGTGTGCTGGGTGACCTCACAGTGCCTCCTGGCCAGGATGTCTGCTGAGGGCCAGCCAGGCTGCTGCAGTGGCAGTGACCTCACAGCCATCACCATTCCAGCCCTGTCCCCTGGGCCTGCCTCTCCCCTTTCCTCTGCCCCTGTCTTGTCTCTGCTGGCATGAGCAGTTTTGTGATTAATATCTTGTCCCCAGGTTATGGGGCCAACTGCTTCCCAACCAGGCTCCTGGAGCAGGATTGGCTTCACAGTCCACATGTGAGCACTGAGAGACAAAGGGCAAATGGGAAATTAGAGCAGGTTGTGGTTGGAAAGGGGCTGTGTGGATGTGGGGCAGCACCTTTCTGGGGAAAATGTGGGGCACAATGGGTTGTAAAGCACCAGATCTGCACAGAGCAGGTTGGAAGCGACTTTGATCTGAGCATTTGCTGTCCCAGGGACAGAGCCCCTGGGCACAGTGCCTTGGTCTGCTCATGTGGCTGTGGGACCTCACCCTGGGCATATTCCCATCCGTGCTCCTCTCAGGGATCTTTTCCAGAGCAGGGAGAGGGACCAGGATTGCTTTGTTGCTGTACTGTGGGATATCAGTGTATGATGTGAGAACATCAAGGGCAGTGAGGGTCATTTGGGATGTGTCTCCAGTGCTGCTCTCCTGCCCTGGCCTCGGGTGCTGCCTCTGGGAATTCATTAATAATCGTGCCCAGCCTGTGGGGGAAACAGGGGAGGATGATTTTGCCCAGCCTTTCGCCCCCTTCTCCTCCTTCAGGCCTGTTCCAACAGCTTTTGAGAATTCTGAATTCCCTCTGGATGTTAAGGAAAGCCTGTTCTTGCTGCTGAGCCTGCTGGGTCCTCACTGGGGTCCACACCATGTTTAGGGTCAGAACAGAGATTTCCAGGAAGGTCATTCAGAGATCTGCCCCAAGGGTGGATAGTCAGGAGTGGCATGGAATGGGGGAGGGAATGGGCCAGTATTTGGAGGACTCCTCTCCTCCAATGGTTCAGAAGTTCACCTCTGAACAGCTACAGGACCCCGTTAAAGTGACAAAATATGTGAAGCAGAAATGCTGCCACAGCTCCAGAGAGGTGCAAAGTGATGCAGCCTGCTGGGCCCTGGCTGCTGTTTCCGGGACACTGCTGGTCACTGGACAGCACCCTCAGGGGGAGGAGGAGGAAAGCAGAGCAACAGCACCGTGGGCACTCCAACTTCAGCTGAGCCAGGGAACAGCCCCTGCCGGGAGCAGCTCCTGCTATACAGGAGAAGAAATCCAAGACCAAATCATCACCAATCCCTCAGTGAGGGAGGAAGAGGAAGCAGGGCCCTTACAAGAGGAGGAAGAGGCAAGGCCAGAGATAATCACCCGCTCCCTGTCCTCAGGAGAGCTGCGAGATGTGTGAAAAGGTTTCAGCCGCCCGTCGGGAGAGCCCCTGGTGACCCGGCTGCTCCGTGCTGGGATATCGCGGCTCCCATGTGGAGCTGGATGGTGGTGAAGCCAAGGAACCGGGATCCCTGTCCCGGGATTTGGGCATTGACCAGGTGTAAGGAGCTGGTAATAAGAAAAATGCCTCAAAAATGGCTTTGTCATTGGGTCTGCTTATTGTAATCTCTTTGAACACCTGGAGACTGTGTCCCCCATGTTTCCCTTGTCCCCCATTCTGTGTCCCCCATCCAACATCCTCCAAGTCCTCCCTCCATGTCCCCCATTCCATGTCCCCCATATCCCCCATGTCCCCCATTTCATGTCCCCCATTCCATGTCCCCCATTCCATGTTCCATCCCTCCTCCCTGCCCCAGCCCTGTATCCCCACCCCTGTCCCCGCGGTGTCACCACGACATCACAGAGGCCCCACCAAAGTCACAGTGCCACCAGCAGCGTCACCGAGTGTCCTGGGACACAACAGGAGCTAGTCTGGTGGTGGGACATCCCAGACCCCACACCCCGATCCCACATCCTGATCCCAAATCCCAAGAGAGTGCAGAATGAGCTCTCGCCCTCCCACCGCCAGGAGGACCAAGGTGGAGCTCTGGGGGAGGACAGAGGTGGTTTCAGCCACCACCCCCAAAGGTACCAGCACTCCTTGGACCCATGGGAATGTCAGGATCTGTCAGGATCCTGACTCAGTTTCCCTCAATTCCCAGAGCGGAAGGAAATTTGGGATGTGGTGGCCGACTTCGTCCTGGACCAGCTCCTGCTGCAAAACAAGGTCACCCCAATTCCCCTGCCGTGTCCCCTCCTGGGGGTCGAGGTCACCTCTAGCTCATTCCAAAATCCTGAAATTCCACTTCTGGGGGGAGCAGATCCCAAAATCCCCAAATTCTGCTTGCAGAGGGTGCAGATCTCAAGATCCCAAAATTCCAGTTCCATGGAGTGTGGACCCCAAAATCCAAAATTTCCACTTCAAAATCCCAGAATTCCACTTCTGGGGGGAAGTAGGTCACAAATTCCCAAAAACTCTGGTTGCAGGGGGTGCGGATCCCGACCCTTGGCACCCTGGATGTGGTGCCCTGGCGGGCGCAGGTTGGGAACATGGAGGTGACAACACAGAGGCCGATTTTTTGCCTGGCCAGGAATTTGGTCCAGAGCCACAATTTGATGGATGACTGGGAATTCCAGCCCGGTAGGACCATGGGCATTCCAAGGTGGACATGGATGGAGGGGGAGGGTTGAGGGAAGGGGTGGAAAATGGGGACTTGAAAGGTGTGAGAAGAAACCAAAAAAATGGGAGGAGACCCTAAAAATCCATGAGGAGATCCCAAAAAACCACAAGAAGACCCCAAAAAAACACGAGGAGATCCCAAAAATCACAAGGAAATCTCCCAAAAAACCAAGAAGAGATCTCAAAAAATGCATGAGGAGCCCCCAAAACCCAGGAGGACACCCTAAAAAGCCCTGTGAGAAGAACCCAAAAATCACAAGGAGCCCCCAAAAAACTGTGAGGAGACACAAAAATATATTACAAGACCCCAAAAAAGCACATAGCAAGAACCCAAAAAACTGTAAGAAGACCCCATAAACCCATGAGAAAATCCCCCAAAAAACCCATAAGAAGAACCCAAAAAGCCATGAGAAGCACACAAAAATCATAAGGAGACCCCCAAAAACCCCAAGAAGACCCCCAAAAAGCACACAGAGACACCATAAAACCATGAGAAGACCCCAAACAACCATGAGGAGACCCCCAAAATACATTACAAGACCTTGAAAAAGCATGTGGCAAGACCCAAAAAACCAAGAGACCACAAAAAACCGTAAGACCTCAAAACCAAAAGGAGATCCCATGAAACCATGAGGAGACACCCCAAAATATAGGGATACCCTATAAAACCATGAGAAGCCCCAAAAAAACACAGGAAGACCTCAAAACCCACAAGAAGACCCCCAAAAAATGAGAAGATCCCCTAAAAGTCATGAGAAGAGCCAAAAAAACCCACAAGGAGACCACCAAATTCACAAGGAGAACCCAAAAAACATGAGGAGATGTTGGAACCCAAGACACGCCTCGGGCTGCCCTGGGAGGTCAGGAGCCCCAGCAAGGGGGTCCCAGACCCTGGCAAGAAGCCCAGAATGACACCGGCTTTGATCTCAGCCCATGGGAAAAATTGCCAACGCAGCGCGAGGCATTGCAGAACAAGAGAAGGTGAAAATGAGTAGTGGTTTAGGATTTTACAAGGTAAAAAGTAGATTTTAGGATTTTTAATATGAGGATGAAGGGTCTAAGATGGAAGATTTTGGGTGTTGCCCTGTTCTTCCTCTTTTTCTCCTTTTCCTCCATCTTCTCTTGTAGTGTTGGCATAAAATGATTGGTAGAATGAAAAAGAGGTAGAAATTACATGTCTAGAATAGGTGCAAATTAATTGGTATAGAATAGTAAATAATAAATCCATTGTGAAGAATGGTTGGATCATGGAAAGGGCACAAAAAGGACGGGACAGCCCAAGACTGGGCAGTTCCCACTCGGACACGGCTGGCATCAGATGTGCGGCCGGAGCTCAGAGCTGGCAGAGATAAGAAGAACTAAACAACCTGAAACAACATCTGCAGGCTTTTCTCATCTGTTCGGGCTCAAGGTAAAGCGTCCCAGAGGCGAAGATAAGAACCTGTACTTGTGCGGAGCACCTAACTCCCACAAGGAGACCCCAAAATCCCCATGAGAAGTTCCTAAAAATCACAAGACCCTAAAACCCATGAGGAACCCCAAAAATCTTGTGGAGACCATAAAAACGACAAGAAGACCCCGGAACTCACAAGGACACCCCAAAAAACCATGAGGAGACCCAAAAAATACACAGTAAGACCACAAAAAAAAAAAAGACAAGACCCTGAAAACCACAAGGAAAACCCCAAAAACCACAAGAAGACCCTAAAAATAACTAAGAGACCCCAAAACACCATCAGGTGACCCTTACACCCATGAGGAGACCCCCCAAAACACAAGAGCCTCCCAGAAATCATGAGAACACCCCACAAAAGCACATAAATCATTGAGGACCCCATAAATCAATGAGGAGACCCCAAAAAATACAGGGATATCCCCTAAAACCATGAGAAGACCCCAAAACCCAGAAGACCCAATAGAAACATGAGAAAACCTCAAAAACCCACAAGAAAACCCCCCCAGACATGAGAAGACTCCAAAACCCCTAAGGAAATGCCAAAAAAACTAAAAAAAATCATGTGGACATCCCCAAAAAACATGAGGAGACCCCAAATGAGCATGAGAAAATCCCATAAAGCCACAAGAAGACCTCAAAAACCACAAGGAGACCAAAACAACCCCACAAGAAGACCCCAAAACACCCACAGAAGTCTCCAAAACACCCTGAGAAATCTCAAAAAACCATGAGAGGACCCCAACAGCCACAAGGAGACCCCATAAAACCTTGAGAAACCCCCAAAACCCCACCAGAAAACCCCAAACCCCCTGAGGATACCCAATTCCCCCCACCTTCCATGTCCTCCCAGGGAACCTGGATCCCCTCCGGACGTTTGCGGTGGCAGCGGCACTGGGACGGCCCCGGCGCAGGGTGGAGGGCGCCCTCCAGGCCACCACGTCCCTCCTGTCGCGGTGCTTGGGGACAGGTCAGGACGTGGCCCTGGTCCTGAGGGACATTGGAGTCCTGCTGGTGGAGCGGCGCAAGGTCCGGATGAGGTTCTACCACGACTTCCTGGGGGCGGTGGCCGGGAAGGAGAACCTGGAAAAGGGGGTCTTCAAGGTGAGGGGGTTGAGGGGATTGAGGGAGGGGAGTGGGGTGGTCCTTTAAAATTCCCTCATCCATGGGGAGAAGGTCCCACCGTCTTTGGGGTCCTCAAGTCCCTCGGCCATGTTGAGGAGATCCCACCATTTTTGGGATCCTCCAGCATTTCCTCATCCACATGGAGAAAGTCCCAACGTCTTTAAAGTCCTCTTTGGCCTCCTCCAACACTGAGTTCCTCATCCTTGGGGAGGAGATCCCACCATCTCTGGGCTCCTTCAGTGTTGAGTTCCTCATCCACATTGAGGAGATCCCACTATCTCTGGGCTCCTCCAACATGCCCTCACCCATTTCAAGGAGGTCCCACCATCTCTGGGGTCCTCTTTGGGCTCCTTCAACACCGGGTTCCTCATCTTTGGGGTCTTCCATCACTGAGGTCCTCATCCATGGTAGGAAGCTCCGGCCATCTTGGGGCTCCTCCAACGCTGAGTTCCTCATCCATGATGACAAGATCCCACCATATCTGGGGCCTTCTAATGTTGAGCTCCTCATCCCCATGGAGAAGGTCTCATCCCTGTTCTCTTCCGTTGCAGATCCAGGAGCTCCTGGACATGGTGGTGCCCCGGGGGGTCCCCGTGGCTGCCCTGACCTCGTCTGGCTCCGTCATCGTCTTCCCCGAGTGCGTCCGGGGGCGATCCCGGGGCTCTGGGAATGGGGGGACGCTGGGGTGGGACCGGAACAGGGTCCAACCCAACCCGCTCCAGGATGCCTTGGATTTAGGGGGCCTGGAATTCTGCACTGGGTGGGTCTGGGGGATGGTGGATCTTGGGAAAACTGTGGTAGATTTTGGGAAAATGTGGTGGATTTGAGGAAATGGGGTGGATTTGGGGGAACGTGGTGGATTTTAGAAAATAACAAATGGATTAAGGAAAATATGGTGGATTTGGGAAAATGTGATGGATTTAGGAAAAACAAGGTAGATTTGTGGAAAAAAAAGTATACAAAGGAAAATGTGTTGGATTTGGGGGAAAACAAGGTGGATTTGCAGAAAATGTGATGGATTTGGGGATAATGGGGGATTTGAGAAAAACATGGTGGATTTGTGGAAAACGGTGGTGGATATGTGTAAAATAAGGTGAATTTGGGAAAAAAGGCGGATTTGGGGAGAACACGGTGGATTTGGGGAAAAAAACAAGGTGGATTAGGGGAAATGTGGTGAATTGAGGGGCAAATGTCATGGATTTGGGGAAAACCATGGTGATTCCAGGGTGATTCCGGGGTGATCCCGGTGTTTCCTGCCCAGGTTCGAGAGGGAAATGGTCCAGGCCCCGCTTCCGAGGGTGCTGCTGCTCCAGAGCCTCCAGAACCTCCCCAAGGAGACCCCACGTCCCAGGGGGAAATTGGGGCTACGGATCAAGAAAGATGGGAAAGGCAGGAAAATTGGGAGAGACAGAAACGGTAAAACTCAAAAATAATGGGGAAAAATGCAAAGAAATGGGGAAAAACCAAAACAAAATGGTGGAATAGGAAAAAAAAAAGGGGGGAATGGGAATTAATTGGGATGATAAAGTACAGGAATGCAGGAAAGAAATACAGGAAAAAATCGAGGAAAAGGGGGGAAATAGCAAAAAATGGGGACAATGGGTATTTTTGGGGATAATAAAGTGTCTTGGTTTTGGAGACAAATTTCAGGAGGAAGCACCCTGGAATGAGCATCTAGGGGGAAAGGGCTTCAGTAACTCCCTTTTCTTTGGCCAGTGAGAGAAATGGATGCCAGGGGATGAAAGTGAGAAAAAAGTAGAACTGTTTATTAACAAAGCAAGATTCCCACAAAGCACAGGAAAGAAAGAAAATTGAACCTTACACCCACCCCCACCTTGCCACATGGCCGAGAGGCAAAGGTGGCGGCTGCCCTTCTTTGTCCCTGGGAAGGGGGGAGAAAAGAAGGAGTTCACGCAGCAGCTGGGACCTGTTGGATTTCTGGCGTGGGTCTCCTCCTGGCAGCAGGCGAAGCTGATGGACTTCAATGTCCCTTCTTTCCCTGGCTCGGTCTATTCGGGGTTCGGACCGGCCGGGGCCGCCTCCAGGCTCCTCAGGCCAAAGAAAGAAATGAACTGAGACCGTTCAAGGGAAAAAATCCCAAAAAGCCACCGAAAGGATTTGCCAGTGAAAAGCCTCCAGGCCAGGGGAAGGGAAAACAAAACCCAAAAAACCCAGAAGCTTCTTGCCTAAATTGGTGAAAATAATCCAGCAAAGGCAGCGAAGTAACAATGCGTGCAGCCGCCGACCGCGCCGGAGAGAGATTGAACCGAACCGCGCAGGAGCCCGAGGCTCCGGCCCCATCCCTGGGCCCAGCCTAAAGCTGCAGCAGCCGTTTTCTGGGCATAAAGCACACAGTTAGGGAATAAAGCATCATCATAAAATCACCCCAAAACATAAAGCAGAAAAAATGGGGGAAAAATCGAGGAAAGGGGGGAAATAGCAAAATACAGGGAAATGGAACTTAATTGGGATAATAAAGAAAAGAAGTGGATAGAAAGGAAAGAAATTGGGAGAAAAAAACAAAGAAAAGAGGGAAAAACAGCAAAAAATGGGGAACATGGAATTTTTGGGGATAATAAAGCAAATAAATGGGAGAAAGGAAAGAAATTGGGGAAAAATCAAGGAAAAACGGAAAACAGGAAAAAATGGGGGAAGGGTAAAGGGGGAATGAGTGAAAAGGCAAAGAAATGAGGGAAAATGCAAAGGAATGGGTAAAGAGCGGGAAAGAAACAGGAGAAAAGCAAAGGAATGGGGAAAGAGCAGAGAAATGTGGGCAAAAAGGGAAGAAATGGGACAAGTGATGTCATCTCTGACTTAGCCTCTCCTTTCCAGTTCCAGAGGCAGCTTCTGGAATACCAGGAGCAGAGGAACAACCTCAGGAAGAGACTGCAGAAAACCAGAAAACCCAGGGGAGGAAGGGGATGGAGAGGCAGTCGGAAACAGAGCTGGCAAAGAAGGAGAAAAAGTCCGGAAAGTTGGAAACCAAATTGGGGAAAAAGAAGTTGGAAACTGAATTCGAGTGGAAGGAAAACTCAGGAAAGTCGGAAACTGAACCGGGGAGGAAGGAAAAGTTGGGAAAGTCAGAAACTGAACTGGAGAAAAAGAAGCTGGAAACTGAATTGGGAAGGAAGGAAAAATCAGGAATGTTGGAAACTGAATTGGGGAGGAAGGAGAAGTCAGAAAAGTCAGCATCCAAAGGGATGAAGGAAAAGCTGGAAAAGTCGGAAAAGTTGGAAAAGTCGGAAAAGTTGGAAAAGTCAGAAAAGTTGGAGAAGTCGGAAACTGAGGGGAGGAAGAAGTCGGAGAAGTCCCTGGACAGGTGAGGCCGAAGGCTTGGGGACAATCTGGTGTCCCCCAGCTTGGGATGACCTTTCTCGTTGGATCCTTCCAGGGATCATCCCAAGATTCCAAAGGCCGGACAGCGCCGGGACCGCTCCAGGCGCCGGCGCCAGATGCGCACGGCCAAAAATCCATGCTCCAGAGGAGGAAGAGGAGGAGACGGGGAAGAGGTGAAGAAGAAGGAGAAATCCAAGTGGATCCGTTCTTGGGATCCCTGGAGCTTCCAAACGCCGGTGATCGCGGTGCTGTCGGCGTCCAGCTCCGGCTCTGGCATTCCTGCGGATCCCGATCCCAAGGAGCTCCCGCCCAGCCCTGCGAGGCCAAAGACAATGAGGACGAGCAATGAGAACTTCTGGCCAGTGCTGGAGGTGTCTCTGGAGTAGTTGGGAATCTTTGGGAATCTCCAGGAATCTCCATGAGTGTCCAGGAGCCATCAATAAATGCCTCTGGTTGGGGACAGTTGAGGGATGACTGGGAGGAGCTTCCTTCCCTCAGGATCCATTGGGATCTTCCTGGTTTTCACCCAGAATGTGCCCTTTTTGACCCAAAATCCCATCAGATCCAACTCCAAATCTCAGCAGATGCAAGCCCAAATCCCAATGGATCCAGGTCCAAATGCCGTTTGATCCAACCTGTCTTGGTTTGAAAGACAGGTGTCTGCTAAGGAAGGCAGAAGCCTCCCCTGGCATGGAAAATGTAACCCCCCTTTCCTCCAAATTATTCTAATTTTGAAATTAAGGGGCTTTCAGGCAAAGATATGAGAAATAGGAATAACAGCTCTTTACTGATACATATATAACAAGGCAATAATACACAGACACTGGCTTAACCCCGACAGTCAGGATACGAGCTGACACCCTGCCAGGCAGGGGGGTGGTAGCAGTGCGATTAAGTGGTGGCTGCAGTCCTCTTGGGATGACGGATACGGTTCTGTTGAAGCAGTGATCCTGTAGAAGGGTCTGGTCTTCCTCTGAAGGTCCTGTGGTGCCTATGTAGCTCTTGTCCTCTGGGAATCCTGGAGGTAAGGGCTGCTTGTGGTGTCCCAAACCTCAGATTATATCCAGGAAGGAATTCTTGGCTGCTCCCATGGGTGGAGCATCTCACAGTGGGATGATATAATTTTGTGAGTCATGCAGTGAGGCTGGATGGCCCATTAACAGAAGATGTCCCTCCGGAGGCAGGTTTCAGGGATGTGTCATGGAAGAGATAAAAAACCCTGCCCCACCAGGTTTCAATAGATGGTGACAGAATACATATTTTTGGTTATATCTTACATTGTAGCCTAAGACACAACCCAAAATCCCAGTGGACCCAAAACCAAATCCCATCGGCCCCAGCCCTGTCTCTGGGGGTGGCTCACGGTCATTTGTGCTGGGAATTGTCACTGTCGCCCACGGACCTCCCACATCTTGGGGGATATCGCCAGAGGTGTGAGCTCGGCCGGGACCCTGCAGGGGCGGGTCTGGGGCTGCCCCTTCCCTTCCGTCCGGGATCGAGGAGCGGCCGCGTGGGTGACGGGGTGAGTGTGGCTGGCCCGGGTACTGCTGCCCTGGGGTTCTGGGCACTGCCACCGAAGCCTGCCCGCTCCTCCCTGCTCCCTGCTCCCTGCTCCCTGCCGCCCGGGGCCCGGAGCCAGCGCGGGCGGTGCCGCCTGGGCCGGGGCCGTCCCCGCCGGGTCCCTTTCTCCGCCATCACCGCCCGGGGAGGCCCCGCCCCGCTACCGGAGCGCCCCCTGCTGGCCGCGAGACAGCGCCCGCCCCGCCCCGCCGGGGCCCCCAGCGCCCCCTGCCGGGTGTGGCCAGAACTGCGCCCAAGGGGGAAGGGGAGCCTGACAGGGAACTCTGTCACTGCTCGGCTGCTGTTCGACCTCTTCTGATTGATGTATTTATATTTTGTTATTCCTTTTCCCAATCCACCTCCATCAGCGCCGTGGCCGCCGGCACCGCCGAGGATTTGGTGAAGCCGCGGCTGCCGGCGCTGTCCCGGCGGGAGCTGACGCTCATCTCCAAGGGGCTCTGGGAGTGCCACCGAGCCGGGCCGTGCCAGGCCGTGCCCTCCAACCTGGGACACGCCGTCCCACCCCACTCTGATGCAGGAATTGCTGCTCCTCCCCGTTGCTGGGCGAAAGCTGGAAGCTGATTTTCTCCCAGTGGCAGCGGCCCAGCCCTGAGCCGGGGGCAGGACCTTGCCCCGGAGCTCTGAGGGCGCTGGGTTTGTTCAGCCCCAGCAGAGCAGGCGCAGCTCAGAGCTCCCCGGGGGCTGCGGCTCCTCCCGAGGGGCAGCGCGGGGGCAGCTCCGACCTCTGCCCGGGGGAGCAGGGACAGGGCCCGAGGGAACGGCTGGGGCTGGGCCAGGGCAGGGCTGGGCTGGACAGCAGGAGAAGCTTCTTCCCCCACAGGGGGCTCGGGCACTGACCAGGCTCCCCAGGGAATGGGCGCGGCCCCGAGGCTGCCGCAGCTCCAGGAGCCTTTGGACATCGCTCCCAGGCCCAGGCTGGGATTGTTGGGGTGTCTGGGCAGGGCCAGGGCTTGGACTCGATGATCCCGGTGGGTCCCTCCCAGCTCAGCCCATTGTGCAACTCTCAGCCTTTGGCTCAGCCTTTCTGTCCCCACGAGGGGCTGGCAGAGCTGTGGGGGTGGGACAGGAGCAGGGCAGCCCCGGCGTTCCCGTCTGTGTGACACAGCAGTGGCAGCCCCAGCATTCCATCCCTGGAGACGCTCCGAGAGAAGCGCCCAGAGCCGCCTCCAGCCAACAGAACTGACCGGCCCCTGACCCTGAGTGACCATGGCCCTGCCAGCTCGGGGCAGCGCTGTGGCAGCCGCATCTCAGCCGTGTCCCAGCTCCTGCAGCCCTTCCTCTGCCCCGACCCCTCCTGCACCACAGCGAGGGCTCATTTCGGTGCCCCTCGGGGGTCTCCTCTGGGGGTCGTAGGACACTCGGCAATGGAACCTTGGGGTGAAAAGTAGCGATTTTGGTCCTCCCTGGCAAGGCCAGAGCTGAAACTTTGTTCCTTTTGCCTGGGTGCCTTGGAGGCCCCCGGGGCGTTTTCTGCACTGAGTTCAGCCCCCAGCGCTCACTGAAGGTGCTCCCTGCAAATGTCCCACTGCCAGTGCCCTGTCCTTGTGTCACCTGCTGTGGCTGGGCATGAACAGAGCTCCTGGACTGCATTTCCAGCTGCTGTGCAACCAAAACTGAGGCACCAGGAGCTGCCTGAATGCAAAAACTGGACTATGAGCATCTCTCGAGGGGGAAATCTCCCCCTCCTGTGCCACCCTGTGGGAGTGCTGGAATTCTCCTCCTGGGGAACTCAGGGTGTCTGGCTGAGCAGGAAAGGTGACCCTGAGCCAGGAGCTTTCCCTGGCTGAAGCAAAGCCTGGGCATGGAAAGACCTTCCCAGCGTTGAGCCCCTGGCCAGGAGGGATTGTGCCAGCAGAGCTGTCCCTGCCCTGCTGGGATGGACATCAATGTCCTGGTGCCATCCTTTCCTTCCCTCCAGCCCTCAGCTGGAGCTTGAATTGAACAGGGACAGGAGGAGAAAGGAATTTCTGTCCCAGGGCAGGGCTGTGGTGCAACACGTCCCCCAGAAGGAGTCTGGAGCAGCCCAAGGCTTTGTGTGCCCAGGCAGAGGCAGGCAGGACGCAGAGCTGCCAGCAAAGGAAGGGGCCAGCGAGCTGGGGCAGCCGGGGGGATGACGACAGCCTGCAGGGACAGAGGCACAGGGCAGGGACACCGTGGCACAGCCTGGGCTGGAGAGGGCACAGGGATGGGCAGCAGCTGCAAGGCCCTGCCAGAGCCAACTTGTGCAGCACTTTGGCCACGGCTGCTGGCCCTGGGCCTGAGGCCAGCAGGAGACAAGTGACCCTTGCAGCCCTGGGGCCTCAGTGCCTCCTTGGCCCTGCTCAGCAGCCTGGCAGGGGCCGCCCCATGGTGCTGCCCTTGGCATTGCACATCCCCACATCCCAGTGCCCCGGGAAGAGCCCTGAGCACTGAGGGAGGGACAGGATGTGCCTTGCCAGGGGCTGGGGCTCAGGCCTTGGCCCTTTGCATTCCTCAAACACATCCAGCTTTGCTCAGCATCAGAGACACCTTTCCCTTGTTTGTCCCCCCCTGTCATCACTGCCTCCAGTGTTCTGCTCTGACTGGAACCTGGGGACACTTTCTCAGTCATGTTCCTCAGTGGGACCCATTAAAACTTCAAGAAACTTTGGAGTTTAATTCTGACTTTGAGTTCTTGAGAAGTTTTTTGGGCCCTCTCTCAGGGACTGAGTCTGATGTAAACAACAGCAAAGCCCCGAGAGGGTCATTAAAGTCTTTGTGCTGTGTCTGTGCTGCTGAGCTGGGCCGGGCTCCTGGCACAGAGGGAGCTCCCAAGCTCTTGGACACCAAGAAGAGCTTAGAAGAGGCAGCTCTGCCCAGGAGCAGCTCCTTTCCCAGCCCAGCAGGGCTGAGGGCACTGCCTGCAGGTACCTGGGAGGAGTGAAGCAGACAGAGGCTTAAAGCAGCTGGAAGGACAATTCTGAGCTCATCCATGGAGAAATCTTCACCACTCCTGACACAGTGAGTCTCTGGCTGCAGGGATCTTCTAAAGCTGACCCATGACACGGCTGCCAGGGCTGTAAGGATGGCTCTGCTGCCGTTTCTGGTTTGGGGGAGGATGTGCTGCAGAGCGGGGCTGCCCTGGGCACCGGCAGAGGGACAGGGCAGGACGGCTCCTGCTGCCAGGGCCGGCTGCAGGCTGGGAAGGTGGGGCTGCAGCCAGGGGTGCCCAGGGCTGTCCTGCAGAGCAGCTCCTGCAGCCCTGAGGGCTCTTTGCCAGGCCAGGGCATCTGCCACCTGCCAGGGGCAGCTCTCAGCCTGCCTGGCAGCTCCCCATGGGCGCTGGAGGGGAGCTGTGGCTGCAAGGAGTGACTCCTGCCAGGGCAGGTCCTGCTGCTGTGGAGAGGCTGCTGTGGGGGCCAGGGCTGCTCAGAGCTCCAGCTCATGCCCAGCTCATTTCTGAGGGGACTTTTCATGAGCTCCTTCAGGGCAGGGGTTTCCTGCTTGAGTCTCTGCTTTCCTCAGTCTGTGCTCCCACTTGTCCCTGGCTCAGCTTGGTGGCAATGGAAACTCAGCTGTGCAGGCAGAGCAGGGGCTGAGGCTCTTCAACCATCACGCTGAGGATTCCTGGGAGCCTCAGCAAGTGCCTGCACCTCGGCAGCCTCCAGATGCATCCAGCATCACCTTTCCATGGTGCCCAGGCGTGGGGGAGCTGTTCTTTGATCCCTGCAGCCCCGAGCGGCTGCAGGGCAGAGCTGGCCCAGGGGCTGGGCTGGGCTCTGGCAGCCCTGGCAGGGACGGAGCCCGGGCCACAGGAACAGCTCCCGGCTGGGCCAGCTCCAGCAGCAGAGCCGTGGGCAGGGAGGGAGGGAGGCAGTGCTGAGGGAAGCCCTGCTGCAGGGGACATGTGGCAGCTGCCGGGCCTGGCCTGCAGTGCAGACACTGCCCTGAGCAGCACAGCTCCGGTGTCCCCTGGCAGCCAGCACAGCCCTCAGCCCGGGGGCTCGGGGCCCTCAGTGCCCTCCTGGGCCGGCAGAGCAGCAGCACAGATGAAGGGCATCTCTGCGGCCCTGTGCCCGTTCCCTGCTGACCAGGGCCTGAGGGCCACTGTCCTGCCCTGCTGCTGCCTGCCAGGGGCTGGCCAGGGCTGGCCAGGGAAAGGCTTTTCCTCAGGGCCCCACTGCTGCAGAGCAGAGCTGACTCCTCGGTGTCCACGGGCACAGCCCCTGCTCGTCACAGCAACGGGGCCAGATCCCAGCAGAGCTCCAGGCACAGGGCTGAGGGAAGGGCTCTGGGAAAAGGAAAATTGGGTGGCACAGAGTGGCAGGGGCAGGGCTGGGAGAAAGGGCTTGGGCATTGCTCAGGAAAGTGTCCCCTGACTTGTCACTGTCTCCTCCTTGAACAGGTGCCCATGGCCAGAGGCAGCAAATGTGCAACAGCAGCTCCATCAGCCACTTCCTCCTGCTGGCATTGGCAGACACGCGGCAGCTGCAGCTCCTGCACTTCTGCCTCTTGCTGGGCATCTCCCTGGCTGCCCTCCTGGGCAACGGCCTCATCATCAGCGCCGTAGCCTGCGGCCAGCACCTGCACACCCCCATGTTCTTCTTCCTGCTCAACCTGGCCCTCACCGACCTGGGCTGCATCTGCACCACTGTCCCCAAAGCCATGCACAATTCCCTCTGGGGCACCAGGCACATCTCCTACTCAGGATGTGCTGCACAGCTCTTTTTCTTTGTGTTCTTCATCTCAGCAGAGGTGTCCCTCCTGACCATCATGTGCTACGACCGCTACGTGTCCATCTGCAAACCCCTGCACTACGGGACCCTCCTGGGCAGCAGAGCTTGTGCCCACATGGCAGCAGCTGCCTGGGCCAGTGGCTTTATCAATGCTCTGCTGCACACGGCCAATACATTTTCCCTGCCCCTGTGCCAGGGCAATGCCCTGGGCCAGTTCTTCTGTGAAGTCCCACACATCCTCAAGCTCTCCTGCTCACACTCCTACTTCAGGGAACTGGGGCTTCCTGCTGTTAGTGCCTGTTTAGCTTTTGGCTGTTTTGTGTTCATTGTTTTCTCCTATGTGCAGATCTTCAGGGTTGTGCTGAGGATCCCCTCTGAGCAGGGACGGCACAAAGCCTTTTCCACGTGCCTCCCTCACCTGGCCGTGGTCTCCCTGTTTGTCAGCAGTTCAGCATTTGCCTACCTGAAGCCCCCCTCCATCTCGTCCCCATCCCTGGATCTGGCCCTGTCAGTTCTGTACTCGGTGGTGCCTCCAGCCCTGAACCCTCTCATCTACAGCCTGAGGAACCAGGAGCTCAAGGATGCCCTGAGGAAAATGATCACAGGTGGTTTTCAGAAGCAATAAACTGTCATTCTCCTGCAGAGCTGTTGTGATGTTTCTCATTAATGCCCACTCTGTGTCCTGTATTTATTGCTGATGACACAGGTGATACACTTTTGTGAATTTGTTCACCCAAAAATCTTTGACTCCACCATTTTTATTTTAGTATTTGTCTTTCTAGTGGCACCCAGAGACTCTAAAACCAGGAGCTGTACTACATATGTGCTTAAACAAAATAAAAACTCAGCATTGTCTTGTTGGCCTGACACCTTTCCTCCCTGACTTCTCTGGAGCTGCAGGGTCGGCGCCTCTGGACAGAGCTGGGGGAGAAAAGGGAACCCCAGTGCTCCTCACTGCCAGGAAGCCCCAGGGCTTCTCCTCCACAGCCTCCCCTTCCTTCCCTTCCACCCTCCCCTGCAGAGCCCCTGCATTGGTTTCAGGCCTCAGGGCTCTCTCAGCTCTGTCCCACTCCTGCTGTGTGACTGCCCAGGGACTGCAGGCAGGGACAGGCCGTGGGCACTGCTGGGACAGAGCTGGGCTCTGGAACAGCATTTCCATCATGCAAGGGCATCCCCTCAGTGCAGGGCCTGAAAGCTTCAATCTTCTTCCCAATTTGCTCTCAAGGATGTGCCCAACCCAGCGCCCTGGAGAGGAAAGCAGCAGTGACCAGCAAAAGTGTGGCAGTGTTCAGGGTGGGGGCCCCCAGCAGTGCCCTGGCAAAGCCAGCGCCGCTGCCAGCAGTGGCCTCTGTCCCCAGGTCACAGAGGTTGTTCTTCCCCCCATGGAGGGACATCCAGTGAGCGGGTCAGGAGTCCGTGTGTGCAGTGCACGGACAAGACACAGCCCTGAACATCCTCTGTGTGTGTGAGGGGACATAAACCCAGCAAGCACAAACCCCTTCAGCTGTTGCTGGAGTTTGCAGAGAGTGCCATCCCCTGGGAACCCCCTGGATGCAGGGCTGGGATGAGCTCCTGTGCACAGAGCTCCCCGTGCCCATCCCTGCGGCCGTGGGGCACCTCGGGCAGGGGCAGGGCAGGGTGAGCCCCGCAGGGCTGAGGTCCCTGCCAGGCTCTGGCAGTGGCAGCAGAGCCCAGGGAGCTGCTGCCCGTGCTGCAATGAACTGTCTGGGAGTGTGCCAGGGAAGGACTCGTGTCCCTGAGCAGCCCTGGGGCTGTGAGCAGGGCATGAGCCCAGCTCAGGGCTGGGCACCTGACAGAGCCCTGACCTTCCTGGGTGTGACTGCAGCAACAACCCCCAGTGTCACAGTGATTTTCATCTCAGCTGCCTTGGACAGGGCCATTGCAAACATCTCTCCCTGACATCTCTGTCCTCTGCCTTTCTTGCCTTGTCTGTCACCCCACACCAGGAAAGCAGCCCCGTGTGGGGAGCATCTCTCCTGTGCTCTCACAAGGGGTTCTGCAGGCACGAGTGCCATTGCCCTCTAGCAGATGGCACCGTTACCCTGACAAAGCACAGAGCACATTCAGGAAATAGAAATGTACCCAGGGGTGCAGTAATCACGCAAGGGCATGGACCTCCACACAAGGTGGAGAAGTGCAAAGCCATTTATTGCGCTGTCAGAATTCCCTAAATACCAGCACACACAGAATATAACACCATATAAACAGGAAAGTTGTTCACCCCAGTGTCCCCCAATCACCCGGGGTATTACACAGATATTCTCTAATATGGTAATAAACAATACCCTATAATGCCACAAACTACAATTATCACTTCCCATAGGTCCAACACAGTCCACAAACCCACAACCCTCTCTCAGCCCATCCCCAGTGACCTGGATGCACTCCCAGGGTCACCTCTGGGCCCAGGAAAGAGGCTCTCTCTCCGCTCCTCAGGGCCTATCTCTTTACCACCACATAATTTACTACAACACAGGGGCTCACACACTGCTTGTTTCCACTCTGCAAACCTCTTACACAGGATTTTAGCAGCTAAGAGAGACAGAAATGTTCTTGCTCACAGCCCTCCTACCAGGAGAGAGCAGACAAGAAGGGCCCCGACCTTCCCTGGAGAAAGGGGAATGAGATGATCAGAACTCATCCGTGCTGTTCCCATTGTGTGAGTGACACATGAGACCAAGGTGACCCTGTGACACTGCGGGGCCTCATGGTGCCCAGGGGCCATTGTGACACTGTGGGGGACATGGAACCAAGGGGCAACTGTGACACTGCAGGGCCTCATGGAACCAACAGAACCTTGTGACTCTGCAGGGCCTCATGGAACCAACAGAACCTTGTGACACTGCAGGGCCTCATGGAACCAACAGAACTTTGTGACACTGCAGGGCTTCATGGAACCAAGGGGATCATGTGGCACTCCAGACACTCTTGGTGCCCAGGGGCCCCTGTGACACTGCAGGGCCGGGTTGAACCAAGTGTCCATTGCAATAATGGGGCCTCATGGTGCCCAGGGGGCTCTGTGACACTGCAGGGCCGGGTTGAACCAAGTGGACACTGTGACACTGCAGGGCCTTGTCATCATCAATCTCGTCTGAAAGTTGTGTGCATCTACAGGGAGGAAAAACAGGGGAGCCTGAGCCTGTTGATCCCAAATACTCCCATCTTCATATGAGCATGTGTCCTGGGGATGGTTTGGGGATGGTTTATATCCCATATCCATGTTTGGGTTTGTTTTTGTTTTTTTTCCAGAATGGTCACTGCCTCCCCTCACAAATTTTATAAAAGGTTGTGGGTGTTATGGGGTGGTCGGAGGTGGCTGCTGTGTTCCCCAAACTGCCTTGTGAGAGAGACAAATTCGGGTGCAGTCAAGGCTGCTAGCACAGCTGTTGGTTGGGGTTTAGGAGTTGTCCTGTTTCCTTTTTCTCTTCAAGAATTTTCCCCATATATGTTGCCAGGGCAACAAATTACTGACTGCTTAAGAAAAACAAAAGACCTGGCCACAGGGGCAGGGTCCAACTGGCCACCCTTCTTTCACCTGGGAGTTGGAGTAGACCCAGGGGTTGGCTGCTGTTCTCAGCGTTCAGACAGAGAGCTGCCACCGTGGTGGAAGGTTTTCATCAGCACTGCAAGCTTCTGCTTTTTCGGCTGCTTGCTTTCTACGGGAAAAACCCCAGGATTCCCAAGCCCGCCTTTCCCTGCCCCGCTGGGAGCCGGGCTGCAGCCGCTCTGCCCCCGCCATTGCTCGGAGCCTTCGCTCCATCGCAGCCCGCAGGCCCTGCCGGCCGAGACCTGCCGGGGTTCCTGCTGCAGCTCCGCACTTTGATCCATCTCGCTGCCACCCGGGATCTGTGCTCGCCCCTGCTGTTCCAGCCTGCTGTTCCCGAGGGTCCGGCCGGGCACCGGGATCAGCTGCCCAGGGGTTTGTGAAGCTTTTTGTCCATCCCTTCCCGGGAGCCCAGGCCGCCATTGCCGGGTGCTCCCCGAGCTCGCTCCGGAGCGCCCCCTGCAGCCGCGGGGGAACCATCGCACCCGCCCCGCTCACCGGGAGCCGCCAGCGCCCCTGCCGGCCGTGAGCGGAACTGCACCCTCGGGAAAGGGCCTGAGGCCGAGAGAAGCCGCACTGGGTTTGTGCTGCTGTTTGCTGTCACTGCCACAGTTACTGTTGTTTGTTTGTGCTGTTATACATCTATATATATTAGTAAAGAACTGTTATTCCTATCCCTCATATCTTTGCCTGAAAGCCCCTTAATTTCAAATTTATAATAATTTGGAGGGAAGGGGGTTGCATTTTCCATTTCAGGAGAGGCTCCTGCTTTCCTTGACAGACACCTGTCTTTCAAACCAAGACAGGTAGGAGCAGGAGCAGGAGGTTTGGGCCGCAGGACATTCCATCTGCACTGCTGCCCCGCAATCGGCAGCTGTGCCCAGGGCTCTGGGCCTGGCCCCGCGTGTGCTGAGCTCCTGACACTGCGGGAGCTGCCCGGGCTGGGATCAGGTTCCGCTGGGACTCTGCCACAGGCTGGGCTCCAGCTGGGATCAGCAGCAGCTGCAAACACCTCTGGGCATCTCCATTTTCTGCTGCTGGGAAGCAGCAATGAAGTGAGTCAAGAAGTTCCGGTTTTTCTTTCTCCTGGTAGATTTCTTCATTTTATTTGACACTCCAGAGGCATTTTCTATGATGGCCTCTGTAAATGGATTCTATCTCAGCAGCACCAGCAACAGGGCTGTGTTTGAGTGCTGCAAATGTGGCCTGTGTGGCTTGAATTCTCCTTGGCTTTGTGCTCAGGGACTTGTGAATGTTTCAAGATCTGCTAATTATGATGCCTGCAACAAAAAGCCTTAGTTCCCTGTCACAAAAGCACTGTGGATAGCAGAGATTGAAAGAGGCAATTGCAGTTTTATGGATAAAATTCAAGTGGCAACCAGAAGAGGGGCAAGAGCAACTGTGATTTCCAGTTCCCAAGGCAAAGGCAACAGAAGCCTCCTCAGAAGTCGCCTCAGGGTGGTAAAACAGTGCTGAAAACAGTGCTGGAACCTGACCCTTTCTTTCTCTGAAGGCTGGGTCAGGGCAGCACAGCCGGGCCCTGAGGAATCAGGGCTGTTTGTGGGTGATTGTTGCTCTACTCCAGAAATTCAGCAGGAAAAACCCCTTGGGGCTGCGCTGCGGCTCCTGCTCCTGCCAGAGCCGGGCGGGACTCGGGGACAGGGAATGGGCACGGGGGGACAGCAAAGGCCTTGGGGGCTGCAGGGATGTTCGTGCTCGGGCCAGCGCCGGCACAGAGCTTCAGCCCTGCAGTTAACCCAGAGGGGAACGCTGGGGAAAGGCTCCATTTCAGCCTTTCTTTGCTCATCGCTGTGAAGTGACTGAAATAAAAGGAGAACAAGCAGGGCCTGAGCACTTCTCCTTCAGGAGGAGCCCTGTGCCTGGGGCTGTGAGGAGCCATGAGGGGCTGTGAGGGGCCATGAGGGTTTGTTAGGGGCTGTGAAGGGTCATGAGGGGCCATGGGCCATGAGGGGCTGTGAAGGGCCATGAGAGGCTGTGAAGGGCCATGAGAGGCTGTGAGGGGCCATGAGGGTTTGTTAGGGGCTGTGAAGGGTCATGAGGGGCCATGGGCCATGAAGGCTTGTGAGGGGCAATAAGGGGCTGTGAGTGGCTGTGAGGGACCGTGAGGGGCCATGAGGGGCCATGAGGTGTTGTGGATGCTAAGTTTAGCTTAGCAGCTGCAGCTTTCTCTAGGAGCTGTGCTGGAGCTTCTTAGGGCAGGCAGCCATTCTGCCCTCCCATAGTCCATTCCGGACTGCCCCGCACCCTTGCTCCTTTAGCTGTCAGCCTCACAACACAGTGATAGCGAAGGAGGTAGAGAAGGGACTCTCATGGTGGCCCCTCATGGTTTTATTGATGCATCTTGTCCAGCCAGTTCTCAGGGGCTGAGAGACCACGTGGCCAGGGAGCAGGGGCTTTTTTCCTGGGACTCAGGGGCGGTACCAGGGCAGAGTTGGGGTACAGGAACCAAGAGGAAGAGGCCAAGGAAGTTGGCCAGGGCTAGGGACAAGGGAAAGGCGGGGGAACAATGTAAACCGAACCCCACAAAGAGGGGCTGTGAGGGGCAGTGAGGGGCCATAAGGGTCTGTGAGGGGCTGTGGGAGGCCGGGCACCGTGTGGAACCAAGGGTCAGTTACGACACTGCAGAAGCAAGGAGATCATTGTTGACAGTACGGAACCTCATGAAACCAAGGGGTCATTGTGGCACAGCAAGGCCTTGTGGAACTAAGGAAACCATGGTGACACTACAAAACCTGATGGAACTATGGGTTTATTGTTACACTGCAGGGCCATGTGGAACCAAGGAGTCCCTTGTGACACTACAGAACCTCATGGAACCAAGGGTCCATTGTGACACTGCGGAACCAAGGAGACTGTTGGTGGTGGTACGAAAGCCCATGGAACCAAAGGTCCACTGTGACATTGCAAGACCTCATGGAACCATGGAGACCACTATGACACTTCGGGACCCATTGGAACCAAGGGGTCATTGTGACACTTCAGAGGTGTCATTGTAGGACGGCAGGGCCACATGGAATCAAGGGGATCGTAGTGACACTGTGGGGCTCCGTGAGACCACAGGGCCATTCTGACTCTGTGCTACCAAGGACACCACTGTTACACTACAGGGCATCATGGAACCAAGGAGGCCATTGTGAACCAGCAGGGGAACCCGCTGAGGCTATTATGACACTTCAAGGCCTTGTGACACCAAAGGGCCATTGTGGAACTGCAGGGCCTTGTGGAACCAATGAGACCATTGTGACATTGCAGGGCCTCATGGGAGCAAGGGCCCATTGTGACCCTGTGTGGCACCATGGAACCAAGGGGCCATTGTGACCCTACAGGGCTCCGTGGAACTAAGAACCCGTGTAACAGTGAGGAGCCCAATGGAATCAAGGGGCCATTCTCTGCTTCAGGGCTTCATGGAACTAAGGTGCCGTTGTGACACTGTGGAACCAAAAGAGACCATTGTGACACTGCGGGGCCTCATGGAATCCTGGAGACCATTATGACACTTAGAGGCCTCGTAGACTCAAGCAGCTCTGCAGGGCCTTGTGGAACCAAGGAGCCCCTTGTGACACCACAGGGCCTCACGGGGCCAGTGAGACCATTCTGACGCTGTGAGTTCCCATGGAAGCAAGGGGCCATTGTGACACTGCAAGGCCTCATGGAAGCATTGTGACATTGCTGGGCCTCATAGAAACAAGTCTCTCTTGTGATACTCCAGGGCCTCATGGAACCAAGGGGCAATTGTGATGCTACGGGGCCCCAAGGATCCAAGGAACACGGAATAGGTCTGGTTGGCTTGGCCTCCTGGGGGCCACCTGACTGGTCCAGCTGACTGTGGCACGTTGAGGGTTGCTTCTCATTTGCCCCTGAAACCCTGGAGTTCTGTGCTTCCCTTCCTCTGGGAAAGAACTGTCCTCCTACAGGGGCCCATGGCCAAAACTGGGATTCTACCTCCAAATTTGATTATATCCAAGGATTGTTCCCATATGAAACCTGCCAAGACAGACAGTTCTGGCTGGCTTTGGCCTCTTGGGGCCACCTTCCATCTGCCTTCAAAACACTGGGGTGCCTGTGCTTTTCTTCAAATGGAAAAAAACCATCTTTCAAGTCCAGGCATCCATGGCCAAAACTGGGAAGCCGCCTCCAAAATTCCTTATATCCAAGCATAGCTCCCAGACAAAAGCTGCCTGGAATGTCTAGGTTCCCTTGGCTTCCTGAGGCCAGCTCTCATCTGCCTTTGAAACACTGGGGCTCTGTGCTTTCCTTCTTGTAGAAAAGAACTGTCCTTCCTATCCAGATGCCCATGGACAAAACTGGGATTGGGCTTCCCAAATTCCATCTATCCAAGGATTGCTCTCATAAAATACCTGCCAAGACAAACAGGTCTGGCTGCCTTGGCCTCCTTGGAGCCACCTCTAATCGGCCTTTGAAACCCTGGGACTCCATATTTTCCTTCCTGTGGAGAAGAACTGTCTTTCAGGTACAGGCACCCACAGCTGAAATGGAGTTCCACCTCCCAACCTTCCCATAAATCCAAGGGTTGCTTTCAGACAAAAGCTGCAAAGAAAGACAGGTCTGGCCTGCCTTGGTCTCTGGTGACTGCCTCTCATCTGCCTTCAAAACACTGGGGTTCTTTGGTTTTCTTCCTGGGTAAAAGAATCGTCCTTGTCCAGGTGCCCATGTCCTCAAGCCCATGACCACTATAAAGGGACAGAGGAGTTCTGTGCTCAGTGGAGTGGAGACTGAGGACAGCGGAGGAGAGCCCTGGGAGGGATTGAAGGGCGGTTTCAGAGATGGTGGATCCTTTTGACATAGTAGAGAACAGCAGGAGAAAGAAAGAATTAATGACTAGGGCAGCTGGAGAGATCCAGACTGGACAAGAAGAGAAGAGAATTTCTGTCCCAGGACAGGGCTGTGGTGCAACACGTCCCCCAGAAGGAGTCTGGAGCAGCCCAAGGCTTTGTGTGCCCAGGCAGAGGCAGGCAGGACGCAGAGCTGCCAGCAAAGGAAGGGGCCAGCGAGCTGGGGCAGCCGGGGGGATGACGACAGCCTGCAGGGACAGAGGCACAGGGCAGGGACACCGTGGCACAGCCTGGGCTGGAGAGGGCACAGGGATGGGCAGCAGCTGCAAGGCCCTGCCAGAGCCAACTTGTGCAGCACTTTGGCCACGGCTGCTGGCCCTGGGCCTGAGGCCAGCAGGAGACAAGTGACCCTTGCAGCCCTGGGGCCTCAGTGCCTCCTTGGCCCTGCTCAGCAGCCTGGCAGGGGCCGCCCCATGGTGCTGCCCTTGGCATTGCACATGCCCACATCCCAGTGCCCCGGGAAGAGCCCTGAGCACTGAGGGAGGGACAGGATGTGCCTTGCCAGGGGCTGGGGCTCAGGCCTTGGCCCTTTGCATTCCTCAAACACATCCAGCTTTGCTCAGCATCAGAGACACCTTTCCCTTGCTTGTCCCCTCCTGTCATCACTGCCTCCAGTGTTCTGCTCTGACTGGAACCTGGGAACACTTTCTCAGTCGTGCCACTCACTGAAACCCATTAAAACTTCAAGAAACTTTGGAGTTTACATTTGACTTTGAGTTCTTGAGAAGTTTTTTGAAGACACTCTCAGGGACTGTATCTGATGTAAACAACACCAAAGCCCTGAGAGGGTCATTAAAGCCCTTGTGCTGTGTCTGTGCTGCTGAGCTGGGCCAAGCTCCTGGCACTGAGGGAGTTCCCATGCTCTTGGACACCAAGAAGAGCTTAGAAGAGGCAGCTCTGATGAGGAGCAGCTCCTTTCCCAGCCCAGCAGGGCTGAGGGCACTGCCTGCAGGTACCTGGGAGGAGTGAAGCAGACAGGATAAAAGCAGCTGGAAGAACAATTCTGAGCTCATCCATGGAGAAATCTTCACCACTCCTGACACAGTGAGTCTCTGGCTGCAGGGACCTTCTAAAGCTGACCCATGACACAGCTGCCAGGGCTGTAAGGATGGCTCTGCTGCCGTTTCTGGTTTGGGGGAGGATGTGCTGCAGAGCGGGGCTGCCCTGGGCACCGGCAGAGGGACAGGGCAGGACGGCTCCTGCTGCCAGGGCCGGCTGCAGGCTGGGAAGGTGGGGCTGCAGCCAGGGGTGCCCAGGGCTGTCCTGCAGAGCAGCTCCTGCAGCCCTGAGGGCTCTTTGCCAGGCCAGGGGATCTGCCACCTGCCAGGGGCAGCTCTCAGCCTGCCTGGCAGCTCCCCATGGGCGCTGGAGGGGAGCTGTGGCTGCAAGGAGTGACTCCTGCCAGGCCAGGTCCTGCTGCTGTGGAGAGGCTGCTGTGGGGGCCAGGGCTGCTCAGAGCTCCAGCTCATGCCCAGCTCATTTCTGAGGGGGCTTTTCATGAGCTCCTTCAGGGCAGGGGTTTCCTGCTTGAGTCTCTGCTTTCCTCAGTCTGTGCTCCCACTTGTCCCTGGCTCAGCTTGGTGGCAATGGAAACTCAGCTGTGCAGGCAGAGCAGGGGCTGAGGCTCTTCAACCATCACGCTGAGGATTCCTGGGAGCCTCAGCAAGTGCCTGCACCTCGGCAGCCTCCAGATGCATCCAGCATCACCTTTCCATGGTGCCCAGGCGTGGGGGAGCTGTTCTTTGATCCCTGCAGCCCGAGCAGCTGCAGGGCAGAGCTGGCCCAGGGGCTGGGCTGGGCTCTGGCAGCCCTGGCAGGGACGGAGCCCGGGCCCCAGGAACAGCTCCCGGCTGGGCCAGCTCCAGCAGCAGAGCCGTGGGCAGGGAGGGAGGGAGGCAGTGCTGAGGGAAGCCCTGCTGCAGGGGACATGTGGCAGCTGCCGGGCCTGGCCTGCAGTGCAGACACTGCCCTGAGCAGCACAGCTCCGGTGTCCCCTGGCAGCCAGCACAGCCCTCAGCCCGGGGGCTCGGGGCCCTCAGTGCCCTCCTGGGCCGGCAGAGCAGCAGCACAGATGAAGGGCATCTCTGCGGCCCTGTGCCCGTTCCCTGCTGACCAGGGCCTGAGGGCCACTGTCCTGCCCTGCTGCTGCCTGCCAGGGGCTGGCCAGGGCTGGCCAGGGAAAGGCTTTTCCTCAGGGCCCGGCTCTCTCTCTCCTTGCCCTGCTCAGCTGCTCCTGCCCTTGCTGACGGGCTCTCTGGGAATGGCAGTTCCAGCTGCAGGCTCAGGCCCAGCCCTGGGGCTCCTCCTGTGCAGGCTGAGCACAGCAATGGGGTGTCCCAGCTCCCTCTGCCCGGGGAGCTCTGGGCAGGCCAGGCTGCGAGGCTGCCAATGAGCCGGCTCTCCTCCAGCAGTGCCATGGACAGGAGCCTTGCTGTGTCCTCGGGATGCCATCCAAGCTGGGAGCTGCCCTCCAGGGGACACTGGGGGCCAGGAGTGTCCTTGGCCAGCAGTGGGGCTGAGACTCTGAGAAAGGCTGAGCCACTTTGCTCTGCTCTGGGTCCCTCTGCTCTCAGCTGTGTCAGGCTGATTCTCAGGGGAACACAGTGATTGTCCTCGATCTCAGAAAGGGCAGCTGGGGACAGATGGAGTGACAGAGCAGCTCCCCTCACCCTTCCCTCAGTTACAGCCAATGCCCTTGCATTGCACACTTCTCTCTGTTCTCTCTGGGCACAGCAGGAAACCCTCTCAAAGTGCCTTGGCCATCACCGTTCCTTAGCCCTGGCACAGGAGATTCTGCCCAGCTCCTCTGCCTCAGGAGCAGTTTGGGCTGATGAAGTCCAGCCCCAGGACTGGCCCCTGTCCCCCTGTCCCATGGCCCCAGTGCTGCAGAGCAGAGCTGACTCCTCGGTGTCCACAGGCACAGCCCCTGCTCATCACAGCAACGGGGCCAGATCCCAGCAGAGCTCCAGGCACGGGGCTGGGGGAAGGGCTCTGAGAAAAGGAAAATTGGGTGGCACAGAGTGGCAGGGGCAGGGCTGGGAGAAAGGGCTTGGGCATTGCTCAGGGAAGTGTCCCCTGACTTGTCACTGTCTCCTCCTTGGACAGGTGCCCATGGCCAGAGACAGCAAATGTCCAACAGCAGCTCCATCAGCCACTTCCTCCTGCTGGCATTGGCAGACACGCGGCAGCTGCAGCTCCTGCACTTCTGCCTCTTGCTGGGCATCTCCCTGGCTGCCCTCCTGGGCAACGGCCTCATCATCAGCGCCGTAGCCTGCGGCCAGCACCTGCACACCCCCATGTTCTTCTTCCTGCTCAACCTGGCCCTCACCGACCTGGGCTGCATCTGCACCACTGTCCCCAAAGCCATGCACAATTCCCTCTGGGACACCAGAACCATCTCCTACACAGCATGTGCTGTACAGCTCTTTGTCTTTCTGTTCTTCATCTCAGCAGAATATTTCCTCCTGACCATCATGTGCTACGACCGCTACGTGTCCATCTGCAAACCCCTGCACTACGGGACCCTCCTGGGCAGCAGAGCTTGTGCCCACATGGCAGCAGCTGCCTGGGCCAGTGCCTTTCTCACTGCTCTGCTGCACACGGCCAGTACATTTTCCCTGCCCCTGTGCCAGGGCAATGCCCTGGGCCAGTTCTTCTGTGAAGTCCCACACATCCTCAAGCTCTCCTGCTCACACTCCTACTTCAGGGAACTGGGGCTTCCTGCTGTTAGTGCCTGTTTAGCTTTTGGCTGTTTTGTGTTCATTGTTTTCTCCTATGTGCAGATCTTCAGGGTTGTGCTGAGGATCCCCTCTGAGCAGGGACGGCACAAAGCCTTTTCCACGTGCCTCCCTCACCTGGCCGTGGTCTCCTTGTTCCTCAGCACTGGCTTTTTTGCCTACCTGAAGCCCCCCTCCATCTCGTTCCCATCCTTGGATCTGGCTCTGTCAGTCCTGTACTTGTTGGTGCCTCCAGCCCTAAACCCCCTCATCTACAGCCTGAGGAACCAGGAGCTCAAGGCTACAGTGCGGACACTGATGACTAGATGGATTCAGAAACCTTAAACTGCTGGCTAATTTCTGCAAATCAGTTGTAATAAAAGTCATTATTGATAGTCCTTGTTGGTTTGGTTGTGGGCGTTCTTTTCCCATGTTTTAGTTTTTTATTCTTCTCCATAAAGTCAGGTCATTGTTCGTGCCATTTCCCATTTTGTTTCTCTCCACCTTGGCTGTGGCCCCAGCCTGTGTCAGTGAGGAGCTGTGCTCTCGGTGGCGTTAAAGGAACTAAAAGATCTCCCAGCAAAGTTTCCAGCAGAGATTCCCCTTTAGTTCCCCTCTCTGGAGCTGCAGCAGCAATGTCTGTGTGCAGAGCTGGGGGCAGATCAGGGCTGGCACAGCAGCTGTGCCCAGGAGCAGCAGCCCTTGGTGTTGCCAGTGCTGCTCCCGTGGCACTGCCCCGCTGCCCTCCTGGCCCTCGGGTTGCTGCAGGGCCTGAGTGCTCTCGGGCTGGCTCCCAGCCCTGGGCTGGCAGTGCCGGGGCTGCAGCAGGGCCAGGCCATGGGCACTGCTGGGGCAGCGCTGACGCCTCAGGGCAGGGCCTGGGGGCTCGAGGCTCCTTGCCCAGGCTCTCTCAAGAACACGCCCAGGCCAGTGCTGAGCAGAGAAAAGCCCCGTGAGCAGCCCCAGGGTGGCCGTGGGCAGGGTGGGGGCAAACAGCATGGCTGGTGCTCTGCAAGGTCCCTGGGGGAGCCGGGAAGGAGCAGCAGAGCAGGGGCTGATCCATCCCCCCTGTGCTGGACAGCCCAGGGCAGCGTCCCAGAGCGGCCTCATGCAGCTGCCAGCAACATCCCCCCTGTGCAGCCCTGGCCTCTCCCCAGCTCAGAGAGGGGCTGCATCCTTGCAGGCAGAGACACGGCAGCACTGCCTCAGGAGCCCCTGTTTGCATTGCACAGCCCAGGCCTCAGCACCCCCACGCTGCTGCTGTGGGGAGATGAAGCTGAGTGAGCACAAATGCCATCAGCCCCTGGGGCCAGCAAGGGCTGCGGGACGGCAGGGAAACCACTCAGCTTGGCCGTGGCCTCTGAAGTCAGCCAGAAAGTTTGTTCCATGAGCTGGGAGTTTGCTGTCCCACTGCAGATGTTGTTGCTCAGAGCCGGGGCTGCCTGGCAGCCACCCCCAAACAGCCCTGAGCATTTCCTTTGCTCCACCTTTGCTTTCTTTCCTCTTTCCTGCTCCACATTTCTTCCTCTTGCCCATCCCTGTCCCCTCCCCTGCAAACAGCCCATCCCTGTTTGCCCTTTCCTCTCTGGCCCCACTCCCCATTTCAGTTCCTGCCTTGGCACCATGGGAACGTCCCTTGGGGATCAGGATCGTCCCACAAGTGCTTCAGGAATTGTCTGCAGGGCCCTGCAGTGCCTCGTGCTCTTCCCTTGCCAGAGGCACCACAGGCCAGGGGGGCACCTCTGGGCTGCTGTGTCTGGGTGTGGGGCTCCCTGTTGTGGGCCAGTGAGGAGGAGCTGGAGAGGCTCTGCAGGACTGACAGGAGGGGCTTTGGGGCCTGTGTGGAGAAGCTGAGGGCCAGGGGCTGCTGGACCTTCTGAAGAGGGGGCCCAGGGTTCATTCTGCAGCTGCTTCAAGGGTGGTTTCAGAGAATCCCAGAATCAACCAGGTTGGAAAAGACCTTGGAGATCATCAAGTCCAACCTGTGTCCCCTGAGCCTCCTCTTCTCCGGGATTAACAACCCCAGCTCCCTCAGCCACTCCTCACAGCACTTGTGTTCCAGACCCCTCACCAGCCTTGGTGCCCTTCTCTGGACACGCTCCAGCCCCTCAATGTCCTTCCCAAACTGGTGGGCCCAGAACTGGACACAGCACTCGAGGTGTGGCCTCACCAGTGCTGAGTCCAGGGGAAGAATCCCTGCCCTGGTCCTGCTGGCCACACCATTCCTGATCCAGGCCAGGTGCCATTGGCCTTCTTGGCCACGTGGGCACACTGCTGGCTCATGTCCAGCCTGGTGTCCATCAGTGCCCCCAGGTCCCTTTCTGCCTGGCCACTGTCCAGCCACTCTGTCCCCAGCCTGTAGCGCTGCAGGGGTTGTTGTGGCCAAAGTCCAGGACCTGGCACTTGGTCTTGTTGAACCTCACATTGTTGGATTTGGCTGTAATTTTCATTGGATTTCAAAGGTCTTTTCCAACCTCGTTTCTGTGATTCTGTGATGGCTGTGACACTGCAGGGCCCTGGGAAAGCAAGGGGCCACTGTGACACTGCGGGGCCTTGTTGAACCCAGGGGCCATTTTGACAGTGCGGAACCAAGGACACCCTTGTGAGATTCCAGGGCCCAATGGAACCAAGGGGACATTGTTACACTGCAGGGACTCATGGCACTAAGGAAACAATTTGGACACTGTGGTGCCCCATGGAAACAAGGGGCCATTGGGACACTGCAGGATCTTGTGTAACCAGGGCTCCATTGTGACACTGTGCCACCAAGGAGTCCATTGTAACACCATGGGGCCTCATGGAATCAAGAAGACCCTTGTGACACTGTGTGGCCTCGTGTAGCCATGGGGCCATCACGATACTGCAGGGCCCCATGGAAGCAAGGAGTTCAGCGTTACTCTGTGGGGCCTCACGGAACCCCGGAGACCATGGTGACCCTGCAGGACCTTGTATAACCAAGGGGCCGTTGTTACACTGCAGGGACTCATGGAATGAAGGAAACAATTTTGACACCATGGTGCCCCATGGCAGCAAGAGGCCCTGGTAACACTATGGAACCAAGGAGACCATTGCTGCACTGTGAGACCTCATGGAACCAAGGATCCATTTTGACACTGCAGGGCCCAGGGAACCAAAGGGCCATTGTGACACTGGGGGGCCCAAGGAATCCAGGGACATTGTGACACTACGGAGCCTCCTGGAATCACCGAGATCATTGTGACACTCCATGGACTCCTGGAACCATGCTGACATCAAGCTGTGTGCGAGTGTGGATCTGCTGGAGGGTAGGAGGGCTTTGCAGAGGGACCTGGACAGGCTGGATCCAGGGACCAAATCCAACAATGTGAGGTTCAACAAGGCCAAGTGCCAGGTCCTGCACTTTGGCCACAACAACCCCTGCAGTGCTACAGGCTGGGGACAGAGTGGCTGGACAGCGGCCAGGCAGAAAGGGACCTGGGGCACTGATGGACAGCAGGCTGGACATGAGCCAGCAGTGTGCTTTAAGCCTCCATCTGCTTCACTCCTCTGCTGGGCTCTGCAGAGGAGCTGCTCCTGGGTAGAGCTGCCTCTTTGGAGCTCTTCTTGGTGCCCCTGCCCTGCGCCTCTGTCCCTGCAGGCTGTCGTCATCCCCCCGGCTGCCCCAGCTCGCTGGCCCCTTCCTTTGCTGGCAGCTCTGCGTCCTGCCTGCCTCTGCCTGGGCACACAAAGCCTTGGGCTGCTCCAGACTCCTTCTGGGGGACGTGTTGCACCACAGCCCTGCCCTGGGACAGAAATTCCTTTCTCCTCCTGTCCAGTCTGGACCTCCCCAGCTGCCCTTGGCATTAATTCTTTCTTCCTCCAGCTGTTCTCTGCTATGTCAAAAGGATCCACCATCTCTGAAACCACCCTTCAATCCCTCCCAGGGCTCTCCTCCGCTGTCCTCAGTCTCCACTCCACTGAGCACAGAGCTCCTTTGTCCCTATATAGTGGTCATGGGCTTGAGGCCTCCAAACCCCACCGTGGCAGGTCTCTGGGCCCTCTCCAATGTGTTTGCAAATGAAAACATTCTGCTCATAGTCTAAGAAAATCCCCAGAGGCCATGGCCAGCCAGACCTGTCTATCCTGGCTACTTTTGCCTGGGCGCAGTCCTTGGACAGATGGGAATTAGGAGGTAGAATCCCAGTTTTGGCCAGGGACACCTGGACAAGAACGACAGTTGCTTTCCATCAGAAGGAAAGCAGAGCCCCAGTGTGTGGTGGTGCCCCAGCCTGATGCCCTGTGGCCCACTCCCGTCAATCACGCCCTGGCCGTCCAGTGGCCAGACGAGTCAGAGTCCAAGGGTGGATCTGTGGGCATGGAGGCTGACTAGGGCACCACCCTGGTTTCCAGAAAGATCTTTGGGGTTCAGTCACTGACTGGGAGAGGAGCCTGTCCCTCTAGGTTATTCCCCTGTTACTGGTTGTCAATGTTAGTCCCCTCCTTTGTACCTTCTTCCCATTTGCTAATGTACCCTGGACCCTCCTATTTTCCCTCACCCTAAAACCCCGAGGAGAGAGCTGCTCGAGGAGTGCTCCATTGTTCTGACCCTGTTCAATAAATCCTTGTTGGACTACTTCGGAGCTCCTCCGCCTCCCTTGCTTCTTCACCTCGGGGTGCTTGGCAGCCTGCAAGCAGGCACCCTTGTGGCAGGCTTCCCCACGCAGGGGCTGCTTTGCCTCCACGCTTTGCCCGGAGCAATCGGACCTTGGTCAGTCCCTCTCCGGCTGCTTCACTCCTGCGGCACACCGGGCTAACCGCGAGGGGGCAAGTGGTCAGCAGACAGCTCTCAGAAAACATTGATGATGATGAGGCCCTGCAGTGTCACAAGGTTCTGTTGGTTCCATGAGGCCCTGCAGTGTCACAGTTGCCCCTTGGTTCCATGTCCCCCACAGTGTCACAATGGCCCCTGGGCACCATGAGGCCCCGCAGTGTCACAGGGTCACCTTGGTCTCGTGTGTCACTCACACAATGGGAACAGCACTGATGAGTTCTGATCATCTCATTCCCCTTTCTCCAGGGAAGGTCGGGGCCCTCCTTGTCTGCTCTCTCCTGGTAGGAGGGCTGTGAGCAAGAACATTTCTGTCTCTCTTAGCTGCTAAAATCCTGTGTAAGAGGTTCACAGAGTGGAAACAAGCAGTGTGTGAGCCCCTGGGTAAATTTGTATTTCCTGAATTTGCTCTGTGCTTTGTCAGGGTAACGGTGCCATCTGCTAGAGGGCAATGGCACTCGTGCCTGCAGAACCCCTTGTGAGAGCACAGGAGAGATGCTCCCCACACGGGGCTGCTTTCCTGGTGTGGGGTGACAGACAAGGCAAGAAAGGCAGAGGACAGAGATGTCAGGGAGAGACGTTTGCAATGGCCCTGTCCAAGGCAGCTGAGATGAAAATCACTGTGACACTGGGGGTTGTTGCTGCAGTCACACCCAGGAAGGTCAGGGCTCTGTCAGGTGCCCAGCCCTGAGCTGGGCTCATGCCCTGCTCACAGCCCCAGGGCTGCTCAGGGACACGAGTCCTTCCCTGGCACACTCCCAGACAGTTCCTTGCAGCACGGGCAGGAGCTCCCTGGGCTCTGCTGCCACTGCCAGAGCCTGGCAGGGACCTCAGCCCTGCGGGGCTCACCCTGCCCTGCCCCTGCCTGAGGTGCCCCACGGCCGCAGGGACGGGCACGGGGAGCTCTGTGCACAGGAGCTCATCCCAGCCCTGCATCCAGGGGGTTCCCAGGGCACGGCACTCTCTGCAAACTCCAGCAACAGCTGAAGGGGTTTGTGCTCGCTGGGTTTATGTCCCCTCACACACACACAGGATGTTCAGGGCTGTGTCTTGTCCGTGCACTGCACACACGGACTCCTGACCCGGTCACTGGATGTCCCTCCATGGAGGGAAGAACAACCTCTGTGACCTGGGGACAGAGGCCACTGCTGGCAGCGGCGCTGGCTTTGCCAGGGCACTGCTGGGGGCCCCGACCCTGAACACTGCCACACTTTTGCTGGTCACTGCTGCTTTCCTCTGCAGGGCACTGGGTTGGGCACATCCTTGAGAGCAAATTGGGAAGAAGATTGAAGCTTTCAGGCCCTGCACTGAGGAGATGCCCTTGCATGATGGAAATGCTGTTCCAGAGCCCAGCTCTGTCCCAGCAGTGCCCACGGCCTGTCCCTGCCTGCAGTCCCTGGACAGTCACACAGCAGGAGTGGGACAGAGCTGAGAGAGCCCTGAGGCCTGAAACCAATGCAGGGGCTCTGCAGGGGAGCGTGGAAGGGAAGGAAGGGGAGGTTGTGGAGGTGAAGCCCTGGGGCTTCCTGGCAGTGAGGGGCACTGGGGTTCCCTTTTCTCCCCCAGCTCTGCCCAGAGGCACCGACCGTGCAGCTCCAGAGAAGTCAGGGAGGAAAGGTGTCAGGCCAACAAGACAATGCTGAGTTTTTATTTTGTTTAAGCACATATGTAGTACAGCTCCTGGATTTAGAGTCTCTGGGTGCCACTAGACAGGCAAATACTAAATTAAAAAGGGTAGAGTCAAAGATTTTTGAGTGAACAAATTCACAGAAGTGTAACCCCTGTGTCAGCAGCAATAAATACAGGACACAGTGTGGGCCTTATTGAGAAACATCACAACAGCTCTACAAGAGAGTGACAATTTATTGCTTCTGAAAACCACCTGTGATCATTTTCCTCAGGGCATCCTTGAGTTCCTGGTTCCTCAGGCTGTAGATGAGGGGGTTCAGGGCTGGAGGCACCACCGAATACAGAACTGACAGGGCGAGATCCAGGGATGGGGAGGAGGTGGAGGGGGGCTTCAGGTAGGCAAATGAACCAGTGCTGATAAAGAGGGAGACCACGGCCAGGTGAGGGAGGCACGTGGAAAAGGCTTTGTGCCGTCCCTGCTCAGAGGGGATCCTCAGCACAACCCTGAAGATCTGCACATAGGAGAAAACAATGAACACAAAACAGCCAAGTGCTAAGGAGATAGTAAAAATGGAAACCCCAAATTTCCTGAGGTAGGATTTTGAGCAGGAGAGTTTGAGGATCTGTGGGACTTCACAGAAGAACTGGCCCAGGGCATTGCCCTGGCACAGGGGCAGGGAAAATGCATTGGCTGTCTGCAGCAGAGCATTGAGAAAGGCACTGGCCCAGGCAGCTGCTGCCATGTGGGCACAAGCTCTGCTGCCCAGGAGGGTCCCGTAGTGCAGGGGTTTGCAGATGGACACGTAGCGGTCGTAGCACATGATGGTCAGGAGGAAATATTCTGCTGAGATGAAGAACAGAAAGACAAAGAGCTGTACAGCACATGCTGTGTAGGAGATGGTTCTGGTGTCCCAGAGGGAATTGTGCATGGCTTTGGGGACAGTGGTGCAGATGCAGCCCAGGTCGGTGAGGGCCAGGTTGAGCAGGAAGAAGAACATGGGGGTGTGCAGGTGCTGGCCGCAGGCTACGGCGCTGATGATGAGGCCGTTGCCCAGGAGGGCAGCCAGGGAGATGCCCAGCAAGAGGCAGAAGTGCAGGAGCTGCAGCTGCCGCGTGTCTGCCAATGCCAGCAGGAGGAAGTGGCTGATGGAGCTGCTGTTGGACATTTGCTGCCTCAGGAAATGGTGATCTGCTGAGGAGGAAAAGGCAGGACAGGGTTGGGCCGGACATAGAGCAAAATACATTGCATATCTCATAGCAATTCAACATTCAGGGTCTCTCTGTTTAGGAGCAGTTCTCTGCATTCCCCTCACCTGGGCTCTGGGTTTTGCAGGCACTGAGAGCAGGGACTCACAAATGGGCTCCAGAGGATTCCTTCTTCTTGTGCAGTGAAAGGCAACTCAGAAGGCTGCATGATCTCCAATTAAATGGACTTGTGATACACCAAGAAGCTTTTCAGCTTTGCTGTTTGTAATTTGCCCATCTGAAGGACTGAGCTGAGGGAATTCCTTGTATTTGTTCATCCAGTTGCACCTGCCACAGTTAGCAGTGGTTGTGGGTGTTTGAAACCCCTGACATTTCTGACGCACTGCGGGTGAAATCTTGCGGGTCTCAGAGGCAGAGGGATGGTCTCTCAGTGCAGGGACAGGAGAGCTGCTCTGCCCATCAGGGCTGTTCTCAGCTGCCCCTTGCAGGCAGCTTGGAGCTGAAGGAGAGGCAGCCAGAGGAGTTCCCCTACAGAGCAACAGGGCACTGCTGAGAGCAGAGGGGTCTGGGTTCAGAGAGCAGATTGACAGACTCCTCGGCCTTTCTCAGGGTGCCTCATTAGGATCTCAGCTGTCTCCTGCCAGGCTGCTGCACAGAGGGATCATTGCAGCTGCCCAGGTGCAGCTGCCCAGCAGCATTTCCCTGGCCCTGCCACTGAGGCATCTCCTCCGTGGGGATCCCAGGCAGCCCAGAGACACTATGGCAGAGCTGTGCCCTTCTGGAGGGCACCCTGCAGCCCTGCAGGACACCCGGGGAATCAGCTGAATGGCCCCTGAGGGGACTTGGGCACTCTGCTCCCACAGACACACCTCCACAGCAGGATCCAAAGGCACCCGGCCTGGAGAGGCACCTGCCACCCCCAAACCCTTGCACTGGCTCAGAAAACCCAGTGGTGGGAACAAGGACAGCACAGGCAACAGGGGATGGCAGTGAAATGCCACAGTGCTCCTGCCAGGGGAGGAGGGACACCCAGAGACTGTTGGAAATCAGGGGCTTGTCCTTCCTTCCCTGAGCTCTGGCTGCTGCAGGGCAATGCCCACCCGAGCCCCCGTGGGATGAGGACAGGGGCTCTGTTTAGGCTGGGAAAGGAGCCCGGGGAGGAGCTGCTGGGGGAAGCAGGGACAGCTACAGGGACAGCAGGGAGGTGCCCATGTCCCCCTGGCCAGCATTTGTGGCAGCAGCTCCCTGTCCCTCCCTGCCCGTGTCTCTGCTGTGGGGGGCTGCTGCTGCCAGCAGCGTCTCCCTGTGCCCAGCTGCGCTCCCTGCCAGGGCTCACAGAGCCCATCCCCAGCCCACGGCCCCGGGGCAGCTCTGCCTGTGCAGGGACTGTCCTGTCCTGTGCCTCTGAGGGGGCAGCAGGGAAGCCCCGCTCTGGAGCTTGCTCTGCTCCACACCAGGACACCCAGGAGAGCCACCCTGACAGCTCCTATCAGTGCTGGCATTGGCAGGTGTCAGAGCCACTTCCAGGAACTCACCTGCGTTGCTCTGCAGCCAGAGACCCACTGTGTCCAGGGGCTGTGGAGATTTCTCCCTTGATGGGGTCTCTCCTGTCCTCCCACCCCCGGCTGCATTTAAACCCCTTTCTCACTTCTCCTGCCTGCCCTTGCTGCCTGCAGGTACTGCCCTGCTGTGCCCTACAGCCACCACCTCTGCACCAGAGGAACTGGGAGAGTCCTTCCAAAAGATCACGGAAAATGTGGGATGTGCCAGCATTAGGAGATCCCTCCAGGAAGGAAGTATAACTTTTCTACAGCCAGAAAATTATTCATTCAAACACTGTGAAGATTTCTCCCCTAGCGAGCGCTCAGTCACCCTCCCAGCCCAGGCTGCCTCTGATCTCTCTGTGCCTCTGTGCTGTGCCCGGGCTGGCTGCAGGCAGTGCCCCAGCCCTGCTGGGCTGTGCACAGGAGCTGCTCCTGGCCAGAGCTGTCTCTCTGCAGCGCTGCCGCTTGCCAGGAGCTGCCTCTGTGCCAGGAGCCTGGCCCAGCTCAGCAGCACAGACACAGCACAAGGACTTTAATGACCCTCTCGGGGCTTTGGTGCTGAGGCCCTGAGCATCAGTCCCTGGGAGTGAGCTGAAGAAACCTCTCAAGAATTCAAACTCACAATCAAACTCCAAAGTTTCTTGAAGTTTTAATGGGTCCCACGGAGGGACACAACTGAGAAAGTTTCCCCAGGTTCCAGTTAGAGCAGAACACTGGAGGCAGTGATGACGGGGGGGACAAGCAAGGGAAAGGTGTCTCTGATGCTGAGCAAAGCTGGATGTGTTTGAGGAATGCAAAGGGCCAAGGCCTGAGCCCCAGCCCCTGGCAAGGCACATCCTGTCCCTCCCTCAGTGCTCAGGGCTCTTCCCGGGGCACTGGGATGTGGGCATGTGCAATGCCAAGGGCAGCACCATGGGGCGGCCCCTGCCAGGCTGCTGAGCAGGGCCAAGGAGGCACTGAGGCCCCAGGGCTGCAAGGGTCACTTGTCTCCTGCTGGCCTCAGGCCCAGGGCCAGCAGCCGTGGCCAAAGTGCTGCACAAGTTGGCTCTGGCAGGGCCTTGCAGCTGCTGCCCATCCCTGTGCCCTCTCCAGCCCAGGCTGTGCCACGGTGTCCCTGCCCTGTGCCTCTGTCCCTGCAGGCTGTCGTCATCCCCCCGGCTGCCCCAGCTCGCTGGCCCCTTCCTTTGCTGGCAGCTCTGCGTCCTGCCTGCCTCTGCCTGGGCACACAAAGCCTTGGGCTGCTCCAGACTCCTTCTGGGGGACGTGTTGCACCACAGCCCTGCCCTGGGACAGAAATTCCTTTCTCTTCTTGTTCTGTCTTGACCTCCCCAGCTGCCCTAGTCATTAATTCTTTCTTTCTCCAGCTGTTCTCTGCTATGTCAAAAGGATCCACCATCTCTGAAACTGCCCTTCAATCCCTCCCAGGGCTCTCCTCTGCTGTCCTCAGTCTCCACTCCACTGAGCACAGAGCTCCTTTGTCCCTATATAGTGGTCATGGGCTTGAGGCCTCCAAACCCCACCTTGGGAGATCTTGGCCCTCTCCTTCTGCTCATAGTCTAAGAAAATCCCCAGAGGCCAAGGCCAGCCAGACCTGTCTGTAGTGGCAGCTTTTGTGTGGGAACAACCCTTGCATAGATGGAAACTGAGAGGGAGATTATCAGTTTTGGCCATGGACACCTAGATGAGAAGGACAGTTCTTTTCCACTGGAAGGAAAGCACAGAGCCCCAGTGTTTTGGTGGTAGACGAGAGGCAGCCCTCGGGAGGCCAAACCAGCCACACTTGTCTCTCCTGGAAGTTTCTGCTGGGAGCAATCCTTGGCTATACGGGATTTTGGAGGCCAAATCCTATTTCATCCGTGGGTGCCTGGATGAGAAGGATGGTTCTTTTCCGTAGGAGGGAAAGCACAGATCCCTGGTGTTTCAGGGGCAGATGAGAGGTGACCACCAGAGGCCAAGGCCAGCCAGAGCTGTCTGTCCTGGCAGCTTTTGTCTGGGAGAAACCCTTGCACACAGGGAATTTTCATAAGGGGAGTACCAGTTTGGCCATGGACATATGAAAAAAGGACAGTTCTTTTCCATAGGAAGAAAAGCAAGGAGCTCCAGTACTTCAGGGACTGATGAGCAGCAGCCCTCAACATTCCAAGGTCAGCCAGACCTGTCAGGCGGCCCCCCAGAGGCCAAGGCATCCAGACCTGTTCCATGTTCCCTTGGTTCCATGGGGCCCCTCAGTGTCACAATGGTCTCCACAATTCCATGGGGCCTTGCAATGCCACAATGCTCTCCATGGATCCATGGTGCCCTGCAGTGTCACAATGGCCCCTTCATTTCACAGGGCCCCGAGGTGTCATTATGGTCTCCATGGTTCCACAAGGTCCTCACCGTGTCCCCATGGTCTCCATAGGAAGGAAACGACCGAGCCCCAGGGCTTCAGGGGCAGATGAGGGGCAGTCACCAGGGGCCAAGGCCAGCCAGACTAGACAGTACTGGCAGATTTTGTCTGGGAGTGACCCTTGGATATACAGAATTTTGGAGGCAGAATCTCAATTTCGGACAGGGACACCTGGAGGAGAAGGATGGTTCTTTTCCATAGGCAGGAAAGCACAGAACACCGGTGTTTCAGGGGCAGATGAAAGGCGGCCATCAGAGGCCAAGGCCAGACAGACCCCTCTGCCCTGAAAGCTTTTGTGTGAAAGCAACCCTTGGATATAGGGAATTTTGGAGGTGGAATCCCAAATTCCACCATTTCTACGTAGAAAAGTCTTTTCCATAGGAAGGAAAGCACCGAGTCCCAGTCTTTCAATAGCAGGTGAGTGGCAGCTGCCAAGAGGCCAAGGGCAGCCAGACCTGTCTGTCCTGGCAGCTTTTGTCTGGGAGCTGTCCTTGGATATAGGGAATTCTGGAGGCAGATTCCTGATTTTGGCCATGGGCACCTGAATGTGAATGAGAATTCTTTTCATTACAAAGGAAAGCACAGAGCCACAGGGTTTCAAAGGCAGATGAGTATGGATACTGAAAGAGCTTCAGCAGAGAGTCTCTTCAGCTCTCTGCAGCATTTTGTGAGAGTTCTGTCTTTCTCATGCAGATTATCTTAAACAATGTTACAGTATTGTAAATTTCTTGTACCTGCAGGTTGTTTTGCAGTATTGTTATGGTTTTAACTAGGTAAATATTTAGGAATGGGTGCCTTAGAACTTGACCAATCCCCTCAAGGAGTGGATGGCCAAAAGACCAATTACCTTATGCCATTTAACACACTCTTGCAAACTAACATATAAAAGCCTTTGAAAAAATTATTAAATCGCTTCCATTTAACACTGAGCCTGGACTTTGTGTCGTTCCTCTACTCGTCTGCGGTGAGAAGAGTGACAGAAAAGTTCCAGCCCTCAGGAAGCCAAGGCCAGCCAGACTTGTCAGTCCTGGCAGCTTTTGTCTGGCTGGGAGCCATCCTTGGATTTAGGGAATTCTGGAGGCAGAGGCCCAATTTTGGCCATGGGCACCTGGATGTGAAAGGTGCTTTTTTCCCATAGGAAAGAAAAGCACATAGTCCCAGTGTTTCAAAGGCAGATGAGAGGTGGCCCCCAGGTGGCCAAGCCAGCCAGATCTGTCTGTCGTGGCAGATTTCATCTGGGAACAATCTTTGCACATAAGGAAATTTGGAGGAGGAATCCCAAGTTTGGCTATGGGCACCTGGAGGAGAAGGACAGTTCTTTGCCATAGGAAGGAAAGCGCAGAGCCCCAGTGCTGCAGGGGCAGATGAGCAGTGGCCCTCGACATGCCAAGGTCAGACAGACCTGTCAGGTGGCCCCCGGGAGGCCAAGCCAGCCAGAGCTGTTCCATGTTCCCTTGGTTTCACGGGGCCCCACAGGGTCACAACGGCCCCTTGCTTCCATGAGGCCTTGCAATGTCCCAATGGCCCCTGGGTTCCACAAAGCCCTGAAGTGTCCCAATGGCCCCTTGGCTCCATGGGGCTCAACAGTGTCCCTGTGGCTCCTTGGTTCTATGGGCCCCACAGTTTGATCACTGACCCTTGGTTCCACAGGGCCCCTGAGTTTCACCATGCTCTCCTTGATTCCACGAGGCACCAGAGTGTCACAATGGTCTCTGTGGTTCCATGAGGTTCCACAGTGTCCCCATGGTGTCCCTGGATCTGCAGTGTCACAGTGGCCCCTTGGTTACATGTGGTTCCATAGTGTCACAATGGACTTCTTGGTTCCCTGAGGCCCTGCTGTGTCACAACTGACCCATGGTTCCATCAGATTCGTAGTGTCACCATGGACACAAGAATATTCTGTGCATCTGTGAATTTTGAGAATATCTGGTTGGTGTTTCTCCTGTGCACCAAACCGGAGTCAAGGAGCCTTTGGTTACCCGCAGCATTTGAGTGTTCTGGGGTGTTACAGCCCCACAGTGTCACAGTGGCCCCTGGGTTCCATGAGGATCTGGAGGGTCACACAGGTTTATGGCATTTGTCCTTCCTCCCCCTCACATCCCACTGCCCCACAAATAGCCCCGAGCCACCCGGGAGGGACAGGCCCTGCTGTGCCAGGCCTGGGCTCAGGGCTGGGCCTTTCTGCTTCCTCCAAGCAGCCCAGGGCTTTCTCAGCATTGCAGTTCCCTGCTCACAGCCTTTGGCTCCCTGCAATCCTGGCACAGCTCAAGGATCTGCTCTCACGAGTCCCTGGGGAGGCTTTGGCAGTCCCTGCCCTCAGTGGGGCCCATTGGTGCTCCAAGGGACTTGGAGTTTGGCTTCTGACTCCTTGACCAGCTTCTTCATCCTTCTCTCAGTGCCTGAGGGTCCTGGACTCAGCCCCAAATGCACCGTGGGGCTCCTTAAAATACAGAAAGCCCTCAGGAGCTCCTTGTCTTCCTTCAATTGTCCTTAAGTCTCCAGGGCTTGTGCAGCTGGTTGGAGTCAGTTTGGAGTTCTGTTAAGGAGAGAGATTTCAAAGTGCACCTCATGATTTTTTCTTTTTCGAATCGAGCATTTTTTTGTTTTCCAGTTCAGAGTAGAGGTGACAGAAGCATTCCCCAACTGATCTTGATGCTGAATGTCTCCTTAGGAGGTCTGGGCACAGAGAAGAATGAGCCCCTTGCAGGCTGACCCTGTTTGGACAAGCTGCTCCTCACCCCCAACCTCAGCATGTCTGACATCGCCCACCTGGCACTGACATCCCTGTTCCCTGCATCAGAACCTTGTCCCTGAGCTCTGCAGCTGCGTGTCCCAGCCCACTGCACCATGTCCCACCTGCTCTCCTCAGGGCTCTGCCTGCACACAGGCCCAGGAGAAGTTTTCCTGTTTGGAAGGAAAGAATGGGAAAGCCTGAGCAGGTTTCCTGAGCAACAAACCCCACTCAGGAACCCCATGCTCAGTACAGGCTGCCTGGAATGGTGTCACCTTTCTACAAGGGACAGTGTGACCAGGAACGATCTCTGTGAGCAGAATTCTCTGAGTCTTTCAGCTGAATTCTCTGTCCCTGTGCTTTCCCTGGGTCTCTGTTGCAGATGGAAGCTGCTGGTGCCATTCTCAGCTTTAAGGCCTCTTTTGATGCAAGCAGATGTTCCCAGGTGTGTTCAGCAGGTGTTGCTCAGTGTTTATGCAAAGCTTTTGTATCCTCATGGAACCAAGGAGACCCCTGTGACACTGCAAGGCCTCATGGAACCAAGGGTCCATTGTGACCCTGCAGGGCCTCACAGAGGCAAGGAGACCCTTGTGACACTATGGAACTTCATGGAAAAATCTGTCCACTCTGACACAGCGGGGCCTCATGGAACCAAGGGTCCTTTGTGTTCCAGCAGGGCCTCGCTGGAACCAAGGGGACCATTGTGACAGAGCAGGGCCTGATGGAACCATGGAGAGCACTGTGACACTAAGGAAACTCATGTAACCAAGGCCAACACTGTGATACGATGGAACCTCATGGAACCAAGGGTCCATTATGACTCTGCAGGGCCTCATGGAACAGAGGATCCATTGCAACACAGCAGGGCCTCCTGGAACCAAGGAGCCTTTGTGATACTCCAGATCCTCATGGAACCAAGGGTGCATTGAGGCACAGTGGAGCCTTGTTGGAACCAAAGAAAGCACTGCAAAAAGCAGGGTAGCTCATGGAACCAAGGAGTTCATTGTTACAATAGAAAACTATGGAACCAAGGGGCCCTTGTGACATAGCAGGGTCTCACTGGAGCAAAGGAACCATTGTTGACGCTACAGAACCTCATGGAACCAAGGGGCCGTTGTGACACTTTGGGGCATCATGGAATCAAGGAGACCATTGTGAAATTATGAGGTCTTATGGAATCAAGGAGACATCATGACACAGAGGTTCCACATGAAGCCAAGGAGCCATTGTGACACTGTGGGCCTCAATGGAAAAAAGGACATTGTTGATAGTAATGAAGCTCATGGAAACTCTGGGACATTGTGACACTGCAGAGCCTCATGGAGCCAAAGAGACCACACTGAGGAACCCTACGGAACCAAGGGGCCATTTTCACACTACAAAACCAAAACCACCATTGTTGACGTTACAAACCTCAGGGAACCAAGGGGCCACTGTTATATGGTGAGGCCTCATGGAACCAAGGGGCCATTGTGACACTGCAGAGCCTTGGGGAACCAAGGGGCCATGGTGACACAGAGGGGCTGCTTGTGACCAATTCTCCATTGCAACACTGCAGATCCAAGAGACCATGGTGACACTACAGCAGTTCATGGAACCAAGGGGCCATTGTGACACACCAAGGACTCATGGAACCAAGGAGAGCATTGTGGTAGTGCAGAACCAAGGAGGCCATTTTGACAGTACTGAACCTAATGGAACCAAGGGTCCATTGTTATACAGCAGGGCCTCCTGAAACCAGGGAGCCATTGTCAAACTCTGGGGCGTAATGGAATCAAGAACACCACTGATACCGAAATCATTAGGAGGGAAAAGCAAAGCAGGCACAAAACTTAAAGAACATAAACAAGTTTATTAGCAGACTTAAAAGAGGGGGGAAAAAAAAGTCAAGACTAAACCTTCAGAATACCTCTTTCCCCCCACCTCTCCTCCCTTCTACTGATAACATAAAAAAACCACAACTCTTGAGATTTTTAGTCAGTTCACCACCTATGTAATAATTTCTGTTTTTCAGTTCACTTAGGGAGAGGAGTCTCTCTTGGTCAAACTATGAAAACATCTCCACAATATACAGTCTCTTGCAGCCTCAATGTCACAGCAAGGCAGTGCCTGGGATGGTTTTCTGCTTGCATGTGAAAGTCCCTTCCCCCGATTTACAGCTTTCCCCACAGCTGCTTTCAAGTGTTTCTTTAGCTAATGGGGTACCATTTTTAAGGATGAGCTGTTCAGAAACAAAAGTTCTCTTCACTTATCAAAGTGCCTGAGAGGTGTATGAACACTGTCTCTGGGAGTATCTTCACCTCTAGGAACAGAGGTCCTTTTCTCTCATGGGATCTCTGCTCAAGTTTCTCATCAAATCACAGCTACTTCAGCATGTGCTTATTGCAGCACAGGTACTGTTGCTCACAGCAAGTCACAGCTACTTCAGCGTTTGCTTGTTCTAGCACAAGTACTTTTGCTCACAGTTGCAGTTTGAATGCTCCACCCCGCCATGCTTTCAAGAAATTACAACGGGTATTCTGATATATCATAGTCCATCACCATAGTTTTACAACAGAATTTCAGCTTCTCGGATTGAAGCATCTCCTCATTCTCCTCTCTCAGGGTTTCAGCTCTTTCTTCCACACTGACTTGGGCATCTTTATAGTGTTTTCTTCATGTGCCTTCACCTTTCTCTGTCCTCTGGCCGGGAGGAGGATTGATGTCTGCAGGCTTCATCTGGTCTGGAAGAATCTTACAGCATTAAGAGAGTTAATCTCACCCGGGCCTTGCAGCTGGAGCTTGGAATTTGCTTATCTCTTGGCCAAATGACCTTGCCAGGCAGCAGCCTCATAGGAAATTTCAGCTGCTCTAGGGGTGAGGGCCGGCCTGGCCTCTGGGGGGTGTCCGGCGAGCAGAAGCGGCTGCGATCTCAGTCCAGCTGCCCCCGGCTGACCCGGCCCAGCCTGGCCCCACCAGTTACCTGTTCGGCTACTGGAAGCAAAAGACACTTTCCTGGGCTTTGTTTGTTCTTAAAATGTGGATCACAGCGGCGTGTCAAGCTCTCTAAGTGGCTTTAAAAAATTGCCAATATTCAACCTAGCCAATTGATTGGTTCTGTTGGGTCTAGAGGAAGCTGTAAGCACCTCTTTGCAAAGAATCACTTCCTGGCAGGTGGAACCTTCTTTAACTACAATTCCCAGCTGAGTTACATCCTTTATCTGTTTCTCCAAGGCTGTGCTGTTCTGTTCTGCTGTCCTTGATAAGAGTTAATGTTGTTCTGTTCTGCTGTCCTTGTCACAGAGCTCGCCCCAATGGGCTTGGGGTGGGCAAGTGTTCCTGAGGGAACAGGGATGGAGCAGCTGGGCTGGACTGACCCAAGGGATGTTCCATTCCATGTCACACCATCATCAGCAATTAGCTGAGAGAAGCAGGGGGTGGAGGGCATCAATTTCTTTTTAAAGACATTTTTCTTTCAAACAGCACCTACACATACAGAATCCTCTCCTGCCACAAGGTGGTTGATTATTTTCCGCTGATAAGATATTTCCTGTGGATTTGCTTTGCTTCTGTTAGTGGCCTTTGTTTTTTGTGGTTGGTTTGTTTGTGGGGATTTTGTGGTACAGTGGGTGGGTTTTGCTTTGGTATGTTTGGCTGCGTTTTGGTTTTTGTCCCTACTGAATTGCCTTTCTTCTAATACATAAGTTATTTCTCCCTTTTCTTGTGGTTTGTTTGGCACCTGATGGCAAGACAAATTTATGCAACTCAGTCCTCTTGCCCAATTATGTTTTGCAGTCACCATTAACTAGATGAGTTTGGTCACAGACTCCCTGCAACTTGGCAGCATCCACAAAGGCATTGAAAGTGCATTTCATCCCATTGTAGAGACAATAGAAATGTTCCACAGTGGTGGTCAAGGGCTGCTCACTGAGGGATGTCACCGGGGAGTGGCTGCCAAGAGGACTCTGTACCATGGGTGACATTTGAGCCTCATTGTTCAGCCAAATTGCCACCCACCCCATGTTCCACTTCTTCAGGCCAGCTCTCACCAACCTGGCTCTGAGGAGACCCCAGCAGAGCCTGGCACAGGCCTGGCTGAAGTCTGGGCACACAACATCCCCTTCTTTTCCCTCCCACAGGGGCTCTGCAATCCCTGCCTTGTCCTGCCAGTGCCTGGAATGGCTGCAGGAGGATTTGCCACCTCCCCTTCCCTGCTGAGCCTGACCAGTCTGGGACTCTCCCAGGCCCCTCCCTGCCCTGTTTGCAGACTGGTTCTGTGTCTGCCCTTCCCAAGTGCCCAGGACCCTCTGGGATGGCTCTGGCCTTTCCAAGGGCTTTGAGAGAGGTCTCACAGCACCTAGCCTTTATAGCATCCCTGACACCAAAGGCCTTCTCCACATCCCTCAGTTCCAGGTCAGTGCCTAGAACACAGCACAGCCCTGTCCAGGTTCTGAGGGTGATTTTGAAGGGAGGCAGCTCTGATTTCTCCCCACAGACCCACCACTGTAATGTCTCTCTATGCAGTCCATGGCTGCTCTGAGCATTATCCCTGGAGCCTCCCTTCCCTGGATGCTTCTCTCTATGCAGTCCTGAGCACAACACAGTAATGAATTCATGTGGTTTCCAGAGGACATTACTCTCAGTGAAGTGGCCCCACAACACTGTTTGTGCCACTAGAACTGTGCCACCCTCAAGTGCTGATGGTGGTGTAGAGCTGCAGGGGTTGTTGTGACCAAAGTGCAGGACCTGGCACTTGGCCTTGTTGAACCTGACATTGTTGGATTTGGCCCAAATTTTCATTTGATTTCAAAGATCTTTTCCAGCCTCGTTGTTTCTGCGATTCTGTGATGGTTGTGACAATGCAGGGCCCTGGGAAAGCAAGGGGCCACTGTGACACTGTGGGGCCTTGTTGAACCCAGGGGCCATTTTGACAGTGCGGAACCAAGGACACCCTTGTGAGATTCCAGGGCCCAATGGAACCAAGGGGACATTGTTACACTGCAGGGACTCATGGCACTAAGGAAACAATTTGGACACTGTGGTGCCCCATGGAAACAAGGGGCCTTTGGGACACTGCAGGATCTTGTGTAACCAGGGCTCCATTGTGACACTGTGCCACCAAGGAGTCCATTGTAACACCGTGGGGCCTCATGGAATCAAGAAGACCCTTGTGACACTGAGTGGCCTCGTGTAGCCATGGGGCCATCACGGTACTGCAGGGCCCCATGGAAGCAAGGAGTTCAGCGTTACTCTGTGGGGCCTCACGGAACCCCGGAGACCATGGTGACCCTGCAGGACCTTGTATAACCAAGGGGCCGTTGTTACACTGCAGGGACTCATTGAATGAAGGAAACAATTTTGACACCGTGGTGCCCCATGGCACCAAGAGGCCATGATGACACTGTGGAACCAAGGAGACCATTGCTGCACTGTGAGACCTCATGGAACCAAGGATCCATTGTGACACTGCAGGGCCCAGGGAACCAAAGGGCCATTGTGACACTGGGGGGCCCAAGGAATCAAGGGACATTGTGACACTACGGAGCCTCCTGGAATCAGCGAGATCATTGTGACACTCCATGGACTCATGGAACCAAGCTGACATCAAGCTGTGTGTGAGTGTGGATCTGCTGGAGGGTAGGAGGGCTCTGCACAGAGACTTGGAAAGGCTGGATCCAGGGGCCAAATCCAACAATGTGTGGTTCAACAAGACCAAGTGCCAGGTCCTGCACTTTGGCCACAACAACCCCTGCAGTGTTACAGGCTGGGGTCAGAGTGGCTGGACAGAGGCCAGGCAGAAAGGGACCTGGGGCACTGATGGACACCAGGCTGGACATGAGCCAGCAGTGTGCTTTAAGCCTCCATGTGCTTCACTTTTCTGCTGGGCTCTGCAGAGGAGCTGTTCCTCATCAGAGCTGCATCTTAGGAGCTCTTCTTGGTGTCCAAGACCTTGGGAGCTCCCTCAGTGCCAGGAGCCCAGCCCAGCTCAGCAGTACAGACACAGCACAAGGACTTTAATGATCCTCTCAGGGCTTTGGTGTTGTTTACATCAGACACAGTCCCTGAAAGTGTCTTCAAAAAACTTCTCACGAACTCTAAGTCAGAATAAAACTCCAAAGTTTCTTTTACTTTTAATGGGTCCCACAGAGGGACACGACTGAGAAAGTGTCCCCAGGTTCCAGTCAGAGCAGAACACTGGAGGCTGTGATGACAGGTGGGGACACACAAGGGAAAGGTGTCTCTGATGCTGAGCAAAGCTGGATGTGTTTGAGGAATGCAAAGGGTCAAGGCTTGAGCCCCAGCCCCTGGCAAGGCACATCCTGTCCCTCCCTCAGTGCTCAGGGCTCTTCCCGGGCCACTGGGATGTGGGGATGTGCAATGCCAAGGGCAGCACCATGGGGCGGCCCCTGCCAGGCTGCTGAGCAGGGCCAAGGAGGCACTGAGGCCCCAGGGCTGCAAGGGTCACTTGTCTCCTGCTGGCCTCAGGCCCAGGGCCAGCAGCCGTGGCCAAAGTGCTGCACAAGTTGGCTCTGGCAGGGCCTTGCAGCTGCTGCCCATCCCTGTGCCCTCTCCAGCCCAGGCTGTGCCACGGTGTCCCTGCCCTGTGCCTCTGTCCCTGCAGGCTGTCGTCATCCCCCCGGCTGCCCCAGCTCGCTGGCCCCTTCCTTTGCTGGCAGCTCTGCGTCCTGCCTGCCTCTGCCTGGGCACACAAAGCCTTGGGCTGCTCCAGACTCCTTCTGGGGGACATGTTGCACCACAGCCTTGCCCTGGGACAGAAATTTCTTCCTCCTTGTGTCCAGTCTGGACCTCCCCAGCTGCCCTTGGCATTAATTCTTTCTTCCTCTAGCTGTTGTCTACTATGTCAAAAGGATCCACGAACTCTGAAACCGCCCTTCAGTCCCTCACAGGGCTCTCCTCTGCTGTCCTCAGTCTCCACTCCACTGAGCATAGAGCTCTTTTGTCCCTATATAGTGGTCATGGGCTTGAGGCCTCCAAACCCTACGCTGGGAGATCTCTGGGCCCTGTCCAAGGTGGTTACAAATGAAAACATTCTGCCCATAGTCTAAGAAAATCTACAGAGGCCAAGGCCAGCCAGACCTGTCTGTAATGGCAGCTTTTGTCTGGGAGCAATCCTTGGATAGGTGGAATTTGGGAGGTAGAATATCAGTTTTGGCCATGGACACCTAGACAAGAAGGACGGTTCTTTTCCACTGGAACGAAAGCACAGAGCCCCAGTGTTTTGGTGTCGCACTGTCGGACACAAAAGAAACACACAGACTCAAGCAGCAGGTCAAGACCCCCTTCAAGCAGGGCAGGGGCCAGAAGGGGAGCCAGAGCCCTGCCCTTCTTTATTCTCTGATTTTTATATCTTTCTTAAGATAATCATGCATTGGTAGATGAAGGTTACACCTCTGCAATTCCACAAGATAGTGACATAGTCAATCATCTTTCTCTGCCTTAGGAGAAAGGAATGAAAAACAATCCAGAAGTTCAAAACAATCTAGGCCAGTTACAAAAACAAGGACTATGTTTATAGAAAATGCATGAGAAATTCTACTACAGAAGTAAAAACACAGAACAGTGCAAAAACCAAGGTGACATCTCCACCTTTTTCCTCTAAAAAAAGAAAAAGAAAAAAGAAAAATGAACTATGTTCAATCTCTGCTTGTGGAAGGACCATCGGGGTGATCACCCACATCGTCTGCATCTGAGTCATCACTCGATGTTCCACCCACTTGATCACTTTCATTCTGGTCACGGTTTCTGCCCTGCCTGTTGGCTGGATTTTGCCTCTGCGGTCGCAGGTCAGGACAGACACACTCTGCAGGTGCCCAGCACACCCCAGTGTCTGTGGATACACAAGCATACCCGTGCCCCAAAGCAATCAGGTCATAGGGACCTTCCCACTGTTTGGTGACTAAATTTCTCACTCGAACCTTCGCTTGAGGCTGCTGTGCCTCATCCGAAGCCTGTAACGAGAGATGATGGTTCAAAATGACAGGATTATTAGAATTCTGCAGTATTGTAAGGTGATTGATGGTATACAAAGCTTTTGCCAACCGACTGTGCGGGGTTTCACCCTGCATTCCCTGTTTTTGTTTTTAAAGCACCTGCTTCAGAGTGCCATGAGCACGTTCCACAATAGCTTGACCAGTCAGAGAATGAGGAATACCAATCTTGTGTGACACACCCCACAGCTGCAGGAACTGCCTCACCTCTCTCGAGACATAGGCCGGACCATTGTCAGTCTGCACAGTAGAAGGTATGCCTAGAACAGCAAAGGCCTGCCTCCAGTGGGCAGTGACATCGCGGCCCTTCTCTCCAGTGTGAGCAGAAGCCCACATGGCAGAGGAGCAGGTGTCCGCCGTGACATGCACATACTTGAGCCGGCCAAATTCAGCAACTTGGGTGACATCAGTCTGCCAAATCTCCAAGGCCCTAAGGCCCCTGGGGTTTACCCCCGCCGGCAAAGGCGCCGCAAGCGCGTGACAGTCGTCGCAGGACTCGACAATGTCCCAGGCCTCAGTTGGTGTCAACTAAAACTGCTTCTGCAGGGTATGTGCATTCTGATGGAAAAACCCATGTGAGGCTTTGGCCTGCGCGAGTGTATCAGGCTGAGGCGCTACCCACGCCGGGTTAGCCAACTTGTCAGCCCTCGCGTTACCTTCCGCTATGAGCCCTGGCAAATTGGTATGACTCCTTACGTGCAGAACGTAGTAGGGATGAACCCATTCCTGAATGACACACCACAGGGTCTTCAGCAAATGAAACAGATCAGCATTGCCGACCTCCTTCAAAACTGAATAACCCAACTGCTTTGCTATGTCAGCCACATAGGCGGAATCCGTGACCAGATTGAAAGGTTGCTGGGAAAACTTTTGAAATGCCATAAGAGCAGCCCTCAGTTCAACCAATTGGGCTGAGCCAACCTCATGGCCTTTCAGAACCTGCCACTCAGATCCATCCCTCCAAGTAACAATGGCCTTCCTGTTTCTGCCCGAACCATCAGTAAAGACAGTGGGTCCGTGCACCGGCTCCTGACTGTGTCTGGGTCTCAAAGAAACCTCTGTGAGTTTCGCCACTTGCAGCAACTTGTGGCTAGGCAGATGATACATAATCTGCCCTGAAAAATTCTCTAGAGCACTTTGCAGCAAAACACTGTTTGCAAAGCTCCAGTCAAAGTCCTCCCGCTTTGTACAATCTGTGTGGGGTCTGCACCCATCAATTGCAAACACCGTTGCCGGCATTTGACTATCAAGCGAGCAATCAGCTCAAACAATGTGGTTGCCATCTTCTGTGGCTGATGGGGCAAGAAGACCCATTTCCAGGATGTGCAAAAGATCGGACCATTTGTCACTCCATTGGCCAATGATATCTGTGGGATGCAGCTCTGGAGTGGTGATGAAAACAGTGACATCAACGGAGGGATCAATGCGATAAACCTGTCGAGCAGAAACAGCTCGCTGCACCTCCTCCAGCACCTGACGTGCCTCAGGGGTCAATGTGCGAAGTGACTTCAAATCAGAGTCTCCCTTCAACAAATCAAATAAAGGAGACAACTGCGCCATGGTCAGTCCCAAATACGGACGTAACCAAGCAATGACACCCACCAATTTCTGGGCATCATTCAGCGTCTTCACTGATTGCACAAATTGCACCTCTTGGTGTTGAACTGTACGTTCCAAAATTTTGACCCCCAAGTATTTCCAAGGAGGTTGTTGCTGAACCTTTTCTGGAGCCACCTGCAGCCCGTGCGAATGCAGAGCATCGAGCAACTGAGGCTGGATCCTCAGCAGCTCATCCTGGGTGGACGCAGCTACCAATATGTCATCCTTATAGTGATAAAACTGAGCATCAGGAAACTGCCTGCGAACTCCAGATAAGGCTCTGGCCACATACATTTGGCATATGGCCTGCGAATTTCACATCCCTTGGGGAAGAGTCGTCCATTGATATCTCTGTGCAGGTCCAGCATTGGTAATTGCTGGCACCGTGAAAACAATATAGGAGGCGTAGGACACTGCGCCTTTCACCGCAGTGGCCCCTAGTAAAATTCAGTCCCAATGCGCACCCCCCATGCAGCCAGAACATCCCTCCCCCAGAGGTTTGTAACAGTCTCAGTAACATAAGGCCTAATCACGGCTGTCTGTCTCTCTGAGTTCGTCATCACCACAGGCTTCTGGCTCACGTAGCAGCGCTTCGTCCCGCACCACTGTCGAGAAGCCCACGGAGGGATATCTCTGGCAGCGTAGCTGCAGTGATGGACAGGGTGCACCGCATCACAGGACGTTTTCCGGTCAAGACAGCAGTCCAATGAACCTGAGGCGGCCCAGTGGAACCAAAGCCGCCGTCTCCTCGTGACCTCGATTCTGTCCTGGGAACAGAGGACTTAAAAGGAACAAGTTGAGCAGTGCAAGTCTTTTCAGGAATTGTAACTGGGGGGTGGGGGGGTGGGTGTGGAAACCATAAACCGTGGCAGAAATGCGTCCCTTATAATCTGCATCAATGAGTCACTGATGCACAATGATATCCTGAACGCTGGCACCAGACCTGCCCAGGAGGAAAACGTTCAGGCCACTGCCCAAGGGACCAAAAGCATCCACGGGGACCTTGTGCACTCTGCAAGAGTCTAAGATGACCATTTCTGCTGTGCAGACAAGGCCGACCAGTAACAGAAACTGCAGCTTTACAATCCCTGGCAATATGATTGGGCCCCCTGCACCAAAAGCAGAAACACAAGACAGCCGTGCCTTTCCGCACCTGCCTTCCTGGTTTCCTGCTAGCCTGCTCCCACTGCCTGCCCTGCAGCACAGTAGGATCACCAGGCAGTGCCTCAATTTTCACTTTCACATCACCCCAGAACCTCGCCTTACCATGAGGGCGAACCGTCGCTTTACACAGGGGAAGAGTCAAAAGGCTGCCAGAAGCAGACTTGCCCAGCCGAGACCCACGGTCCCGGGACGATTGCAGCTTGCCTGCCGCTTCTTCGCCTGCACTAAAGACAAACACATCAGGATTAGCAGCCTTTGCGGGTCTGGTACGTTTAGAATGTCTCACGGACGAAACCGATGAGACTGAGCCGGCGTTATCAGAGAGATCACAGTCCGAATCCCCCGCGGCCCCCGCCCCTGCGGCCACAGCCGCAGCACGGACTGGGGCTTGCTGGCACTGCCCCCGCTCCTGCGCGGGGAGGGGCCGAGCTGCCGCGAGCTGCTGCTCCCGCGGCCCTGCGGTGCTGCCCCGTTGTGCAACCAAAGCCACCGCGGGCACCGGCCGCGCCTGCGCAATCCGCTCAGACCGGGGCGGGGATGAAACTGCGCCCAGCAGGGTCCCGCCGGCAGCGCAAACATCGCACGCAGACCGCGCTGGCCCCGGCGGGGGGGCGGCGGCTCCCCCGGCAGGGGTCAGCTCTATCCGCACCCCCGCCACTCCGGGGGGATATCTCGTGCAGACCCCACAACACGGGCATTCCGCAGTCACCACGGCACACACCTGCGATCCGCCTTCCCCGGCCAGACCCGGGGAGGCGCAGGGGACTGGGGACTTCACGCTGCGCCGCTGCCGCCACTGCGCGGGGGAAGGGGAGGCCAGCGCCACCTGCTCCTCGGGGCTCGGGGGGGCCGACACGTCCCCGGGAGCTGGGCTATCCTCTGCGGCCAGCTGGCCAGCAGGCCGAGCTCTCTCCGGGGGGGGCCCATCCCCTGTCTCCGTGGGCTGCGGCGGGACGGTGAGCTCAGACGCTGTCTGCCTGCCGAATTCTCTGTCCCGCTCTAACTCGGATGGCTCAGAGAAATCTCCGAGCGAACTGACAGGGGTAATACCGCCTGAAGAACTCTTCTGGACTTCAACAACAAAGTTCACCCGTCTCCAGGACAATAGTAGCTTAACCACATCCCTGTCATAAGCCTCTACGAAAGCAGAACGCAAGGCTCTACCAACTGACAGCCATTTGGATTTGTCAGTGATATGACAGCCTTCTGGGAAAAACCCATTATCCTTGGCCCAAAAATATAAATTTTCTAAGTCTATCATGCGAATAGCCATGTTCTCGCCTTCTAAATACATTACGAGAACCTCTAACGCCACGGAGTCATCAAAGGATCTTTCCCTAGAGACTCCCATATTTTCTATAATTTTTTTTTTACCTGCTTATTTTACCTATACCTGCAGTTCCCCGTACGGGCCACCAAATGTCGCAGTGTCGGACACGAACACGCAGATTCAACAGCAGGTTAGCAGCAGGTCAGGCCACCGAGCAGAGCAAAAGGACTCTGCCCACCTTTATTATCACTCTTTTATACCTCTTTTAGAACAATCATACATTGGTAGATGAGGTTAACACCTCTAGAATTTTACAGGATAGGAACACAGTCTATCACCCTTCTCCGCCTTGGAGAAAGGAATGAACAACAATCTAGAAGTTCAGAAAACATTCTCAGCTGGTTAGAAAACAAGAGCTATGTTTATAGAAAATGCATGAGAACTTCTACTACAAAAGTAAAAACACAGAACACTGTGAAAACCAGGGCGACAGAGGCCAGCAGGAGACAAGTGACCCTTGCAGCCCTGGGGCCTCAGTGCCTCCTTGGCCCTGCTCAGCAGCCTGGCAGGGGCCACGCCGTGGTGCTGCCCTTGGCATTGCACATCCCCACATCCCAGTGCCCCGGGAAGAGCCCTGAGCACTGAGGGAGGGACAGGATGTGCCTTGCCAGGGGCTGGGGCTCAGGCCTTGGCCCTTTGCATTCCTCAAACACATCCAGCTTTGCTCAGCATCAGAGACACCTTTCCCTTGTGTGTCCCCCCCGTCATCACTGCCTCCAGTGTTCTGCTCTGACTGGAACCTGGGGACACTTTCTCAGTCCTGTCCCTCTGTGGGACCCATTAAAAGTTCAAGAAATTCTGGAGTTTTATTCTGACTTTGAGTTATTGAGAAGTTTTTTGAAGACACTTTCAGGGACTGTATCTGATGTAAACAACACCAAAGCCCTGAGAGGATCATTAAAGTCCTTGTGCTGTGTCTGTGCTGCTGAGCTGGGCCGGGCTCCTGGCACAGAGGGAGCTCCCAAGCTCTTGCACACCAAGAAGAGCTCCAAAGATGCACCTCTTCCCAGGAGCAGCTCCACTGCAGAGACCAGCAGAAAAGTGAAGCACATGGAGGCTTAAGGCACACTGCTGGCTCATGTCCAGCCTGGTGTCCATCAGTGCCCCAGGTCCCTTTCTGCCTGGCTGCTGTCCAGCCACTCTGTCCCCAGCCTGTAACACTGCAGGGGTTGTTGTGGCCAAAATGCAGGACCTGGCACTTGGTCTTGTTGAACCTCACATTGTTGGATTTGGTCCCTGGATCCAGCCTGTCCAGGTCCCTGTGCAGAGCCCTCCTACCCTCCAGCAGATCCACACTCGCACACAGCTTGATGTCAGCTTGGTTCCATGAGTCCATGGAGTGTCACAATGATCTCAGTGATTCCAGGAGGCTCCGTAGTGTCACAATGTCCCTGGATTCCTTGGGCCCCCCAGTGTCACAATGGCCCTTTGGTTCCCTGGGCCCTGCAGTGTCACAATGGATCCTTGGTTCCATGAGGTCTCACAGTGCAGCAATGGTCTCCTTGGTTCCACAGTGTCACCATGGCCTCTTGGTGCCATGGGGCACCACGGTGTAAAAATTGTTTCCTTCATTCAATGAGTCCCTGCAGTGTAACAACGGCCCCTTGGTTATACGAGGTCCTGCAGGGTCACCATGGTCTCCGTGGTTCCGTGAGGCCCCACAGAGTAACGCTGAACTCCTTGCTTCCATGGGGCCCTGCTGTATGGTGATGGCCCCATGGCTACATGAGGCCACACAGTGTCACAAGGGTCTTCTTGATCCCATGAGGCCCCACGGTGTTACAATGGACTCCTTGGTGGCACAGTGTCACAATGGAGCCCTGGTTACACAAGATCCCGCAGTGTCCCAATGGCCCCTTGTTTCCATGGGGCACCACAGTGTCTAAATGTTTCCTTAGTGCCTTGAGTCCCTGCAGTGTAACAATGTCCCCTTGGTTCCATTGGGCCCTGGAATCTCACAAGGGTGTCCTTGGTTCCGCACTGTCGAAATGGCCCCTGGGTTCAACAAGGCCCCACAGTGTCACAATGGCCCCTTGCTTTCCCAGGGCCCTGCAGTGTCACAGCCATCACAGAATCACAGAAACAAGAAGGTTGGAAAAGACCTTCGAAATCCAGAGAAAATTTGGGCCAAATCCAACAATGTGAGGTTCAACAAGACCAAGTGCCAGGTCCTGCACTTTGGCCACAACAACCCCTGCAGCGCTACAGGCTGGGGACAGAGTGGCTGGACAGCGGCCAGGCAGAAAGGGACCTGGGGGCACTGATGGACAGCAGGCTGGACATGAGCCAGCAGTGTGCCCACGTGGCCAAGAAGGCCAATGGCACCTGGCCTGGATCAGGAATGGTGTGGCCAGCAGGACCAGGGCAGGGATTCTTCCCCTGGACTCAGCACTGGTGAGGCCGCACCTCAAGTGTTGTGTCCAGTTCTGGGCCCCCCAGTTTAGGAAGGACATTGAGGGGCTGGAGTGTTTCCAGAGTAGGGCAACAAGGCTGGTGAGGGGTCTGGAACACAAGTGCTGTGAGGAGCGGCTCAGGGAGCTGGGGTTGTTTATCCTGGAGAAGAGGAGGCTCAGGGGACGCAGGTTGGACTTGATGATCTCCAAGGTCTTTTCCAACCTGGTTGATTCTGTGATTCTCTGAAATCACCCTTGAAGAAGCTGCAGAATGAACCCTGGGCCTCCTCTTCAGAAGGTCCAGCAGCCCCTGGCCCTCAGCTTCTCCACACAGGCCCCAAAGCCCCTCCTGTCAGTCCTGCAGAGCCTCTCCAGCTCCTCCTCCCTGGCCCACAACAGGGAGCCCCACACCCAGACACAGCAGCCCAGATGTGCCCCCCTGGCCTGTGGTGCCTCTGGCAAGGGAACAGCACGAGGCACTGCAGGGCCCTGCAGACAATTCCTGAAGCACTTGTGGGATGATCCTGCTCCCCAAGGGACGTTCCCATGGTGCCAAGGCAGGAACTGAAATGGGGAGTGGGGCCAGAGAGGAAAGGGCAAGCAGGGATGGGCTGTTTGCAGGGGAGGGGACAGGGCTGGGCAAGAGGGAGAAATGTGGAGCAGGAAAGAGGAAAGAAAGCAAAGGGGAAGCAAAGGAAATGCTCAGGGCTGTTTGGGGGTGGCTGCCAGGCAGCCCTGGCTCTGAGCAACAACGTCTGCAGTGGGACAGCAAACTCCCAGCTCATGGAACAAACTTTCTGGCTGACTTCAGAGGCCACGACCAAGCTGAGTGGTTTCCCTGCCGTCCCGCAGCCCTTGCTGGCCCCATGGGCTGATGGCATTTGTGCTCACTCAGCTTCATCTCCCCACAGCAGCAGCGTGGGGGTGCTGAGGCTTGGGCTGTGCAATGCAAACAGGGGCTCCTGAGGCAGTGCTGCCGTGTCTCTGCCTGCAAGGATGCAGCCCCTCTCTGAGCTGGGGAGAGGCCAGGGCTGCACAGGGGGGATGTTGCTGGCAGCTGCATGAGGCCGCTCTGGGACGCTGCCCTGGGCTGTCCAGCGCAGGGGGGATGGATCAGCCCCTGCTCTGCTGCTCCTTCCCGGCTCCCCCAGGGACCTTGCAGAGCACCAGCCATGCTGTTTGCCCCCACCCTGCCCACGGCTACCCTGGGGCTGCTCACGGGCGTTTTCTCTGCTCAGCACTGGCCTGGGCGTGTTCTTGAGAGAGCCTGGGCAAGGAGCCTCGAGCCCCCAGGCCCTGCCCTGAGGCGTCAGCGCTGCCCCAGCAGTGCCCATGGCCTGGCCCTGCTGCAGCCCCAGCACTGCCAGCCCAGGGCTGGGAGCCAGCCCGAGAGCACTCAGGCCCTGCAGCAACACGAGGGCCAGGAGGGCAGCGGGGCAGTGCCACGGGAGCAGCACTGGCAGCACCAAGGGCTGCTGCTCCTGGGCACAGCTGCTGTGCCAGCCCTGATCTGCCCCCAGCTCTGCACACAGACATTGCTGCTGCAGCTCCAGAGAGGGGAACTAAAGGGGGATCTCTGCTGGAAACTTTGCTGGCAGATCCTTTAGTTCCACCAAGAGCACAGCTTCTCACTGACACAGTCTGGGACAACAGACAAGGTGGAGAGAAACAAAATGAGAAAGGGCACAAACAAGGGTCTTGCTTTGTGGACAATAACTAAAAATTAGAACCAAAGGAAATAAAACCCCACCGATCAAAGATGACTTTTATTACAAGTGATTTGCAGAAATTGGCCAGCAGTTTAATGTTTCTGAAACCATCCAGTCATCAGTGTCTGCACTGCAGTCCTGAGCTCCTGGTTCCTCAGGCTGTAGATGAGGGGATTCAGGGCTGGAGGCACCACCGAGTACAGAACTGACAGGGCCAGATCCAGGGATGGAGAGGAGATGAAGGGGGGCTTCAGGTAGGCAAATGCTGCAGTGCTGATAAACAGGGAGACCACGGCCAGGTGAGGGAGGCACGTGGAAAAGGCTTTGTGCTGTCCCTGCTCAGAGGGGATCCTCAGCACAACCCTGAAGATCTGCACATAGGAGAAAACCGTGAACAAAAAACTGCCAATGGCTAAACAGCCACTAACAGCAAGAAGCCTAATTTCCCTAAGGTAGAATTTGGGACAGGATAGTTTGAAAATGTGTCAGAGCCTGGCAGGGACCTCAGCCCCGCGGGGCTCACCCTGCCCTGCCCCTGCCTGAGGTGCCCCACGGCCGCAGGGATGGGCACGGGGAGCTCTGTGCACAGGAGCTCATCCCAGCCCTGCATCCAGGGGGTTCCCAGGGCACGGCACTCTCTGCAAACTCCAGCAACAGCTGAAGGGGTTTGTGCTCGCTGGGTTTATGTCCCCTCACACACACAGAGGATGTTCAGGGCTGTGTCTTGTCCGTGCACTGCACACACGGACTCCTGACCCGCTCACTGGATGCCCCTCCATGGAGGGAAGAACAACCTCTGTGACCTGGGGACAGAGGCCACTGCTGGCAGCGGCGCTGGCTTTGCCAGGGCACTGCTGGGGGCCCCGACCCTGAACACTGCCACACTTTTGCTGGTCACTGCTGCTTTCCTCTCCAGGGCGCTGGGTTGGGCACATCCTTGAGAGCAAATTGGGAAGAAGATTGAAGCTTTCAGGCCCTGCACTGGGGAGATGCCCTTGCATGATGGAAATGCTGTTCCAGAGCCCAGCTCTGTCCCAGCAGTGCCCACGGCCTGTCCCTGCCTGCAGTCCCTGGACAGTCACACAGCAGGAGTGGGACAGAGCTGAGAGAGCCCTGAGGCCTGAAACCAATGCAGGGGCTCTGCAGGGGAGTGTGGAAGTGAAGGAAGGGGAGGGTGTGGAGGAGAGGCCCTGGGGCTCCCTGGCAGTGAGGGGCACTGGGGTTCCCTTTTCTCCCCCAGCTCTGCCCAGAGGCGCCGACCCTGCAGCTCCAGAGAAGTCAGGGAGGAAATGTGTCAGGCCAACAAGACAATGCTGAGTTTTTATTGTGTTTAAGCACATATGTAATACAGCTGCAGGTTTTACAGTCCCTGAGTGCCACTAGGAAGAGAAATACTAAATTAAAATAGTAGAGTCAAAGGTATTTGTGTGAAAAAATTCACAGAAGTGTAACCCCTGTGTCAGCAGCAACAAATACAGGACACAGAGTGGGCATTAATGAGAAAAAATCACAACAGTTCTGCAGGGGAATGACAGTTTATTGCTTCTGAAAACCACCTGTGATCATTTTCCTCACAGCAGCCTTGAGCTCCTGATTCCTCAGGCTGTAGATGAGGGGATTCAGGGCTGGAGGCACCACTGAGTACAGAACTGACAGTGCCAGATCCAGGGATGGGGATGAGATGGAGGGGGGCTTCAGGTAGGAAAAAATGGCAGTGCTGACAAACAGGGAGACCACAGCCAGGTGAGGGAGGCACGTGGAAAAGGCTTTGTGCCGTCCCTGCTCAGAGGGGATCCTCAGCACAACCCTGAAGATCTGCACGTAGGAGAAAACAATGAACACAAAACAGCCAAAGGCTACAGAGACAGCAACCAAAGAAATCCCAATTTTTCTGAAGTAGGAGTGAGAGCAGGAGAGCTTGAGGATCTGTGGGACTTCACAGAAGAACTGGCCCAGGGCATTGCCCAGCCACAGGGGCAGGGAAAATGTATTGGCTGTGTGCAGCAGAGCATTGAGAAAGGCACTGGCCCAGGCAGCTGCTGCCATGTGGGCACAAGCTCTGCTGCCCAGGAGGGTCCCGTAGTGCAGGGGTTTGCAGATGGACACGTAGCGGTCATAGCACATGATGGTCAGGAGGAAATACTCTGCTGAGATGAAGAACAGAAAGAAAAAGAGCTGTGCAGCACATCCTTTGTAGGAGATGTGCCTGGTGCCCCAGAGGGAATTGTGCATGGCTTTGGGGACAGTGGTGCAGATGCAGCCCAGGTCGGTGAGGGCCAGGTTGAGCAGGAAGAAGAACATGGGGGTGTGCAGGTGCTGGCCGCAGGCTACGGCGCTGATGATGAGGCCGTTGCCCAGGAGGGCAGCCAGGGAGATGCCCAGCAAGAGGCAGAAGTGCAGGAGCTGCAGCTGCCGCGTGTCTGCCAATGCCAGCAGGAGGAAGTGGCTGATGGAGCTGCTGTTGGACATTTGCTGCCTCTGGCCATGGGCACCTGTTCAAGGAGGAGACAGTGACAAGTCAGGGGACACTTTCCTGAGCAATGCCCAAGCCCTTTCTCCCAGCCCTGCCCCTGCCACTCTGTGCCACCCAATTTTCCTTTTCTCAGAGCCCTTCCCTCAGCCCCGTGCCTGGAGCTCTGCTGGGATCTGGCCCCGTTGCTGTGACGAGCAGGGGCTGTGCCCGTGGACACTGAGGAGTCAGCTCTGCTCTGCAGCACTGGGGCCATGGGACAGGGGGACAGGGGCCAGTCCTGGGGCTGGACTTCATCAGCCCAAAGTGCTCCTGAGGCAGAGGATCTGGGCAGCATCTCCTGTGCCAGGGTTAAGGAACAGTGATGGCCAAAGGCACTTTGAGAGGGTTTCCTGCTGTGCCCAGGGAGAACAGAGAGCACTGTGCAATGCAAGAGCATTGGCTGTAACTCAGGGAAGGGTGAGGGGAGCTGCTCTGTCGCTCCATCTGTCCCTAGCTGCCCTTCCTGAGATCGAGGGCAATCACTGTGTTCCCCTGAGAATCAGCCTGACACAGTTGAGAGGAGAGGGACCCAGAGCAGAGCAAAGTGGCTCAGCCTTTCTCAGAGTCTCAGCCCCACTGCTGGCCAAGGACACTCCTGGCCCCCAGTGTCCCCTGGAAGGCAGCTCCCAGCTTGGATGGCATCCCGAGGACACAGCAAGGCTCCTGTCCATGGCACTGCTGGAGGGGAGCCGGCTCATTGGCAGCCTCGCAGCCTGGCCTGCCCAGAGCTCCCCGGGCAGAGGGAGCTGGGACACCCCATTGCTGTGCTCAGCCTGCACAGGAGGAGCCCCAGGGCTGGGCCTGAGCCTGCAGCTGGAACTGCCATTCCCAGAGAGCCCGTCAGCAAGGGCAGGAGCAGCTGAGCAGGGCAAGGAGAGAGAGAGCCGGGCCCTGAGGAAAAGCCTTTCCCTGGCCAGCCCTGGCCAGCCCCTGGCAGGCAGCAGCAGGGCAGGACAGTGGCCCTCAGGCCCTGGTCAGCAGGGAACGGGCACATGGCCACAGAGATGCCCTTCATCTGTGCTGCTGCTCTGCCGGCCCAGGAGGGCACTGAGGGCCCCGAGCCCCCGGGCTGAGGGCTGTGCTGGCTGCCAGGGGACACCGGAGCTGTGCTGCTCAGGGCAGTGTCTGCACTGCAGGCCAGGCCCGGCAGCTGCCACATGTCCCCTGCAGCAGGGCTTCCCTCAGCACTGCCTCCCTCCCTCCCTGCCCACGGCTCTGCTGCTGGAGCTGGCCCAGCCGGGAGCTGTTCCTGTGGCCCGGGCTCCGTCCCTGCCAGGGCTGCCAGAGCCCAGCCCAGCCCCTGGGCCAGCTCTGCCCTGCAGCCGCTCGGGGCTGCAGGGATCAAAGAACAGCTCCCCCACGCCTGGGCACCATGGAAAGGTGATGCTGGATGCATCTGGAGGCTGCCGAGGTGCAGGCACTTGCTGAGGCTCCCAGGAATCCTCAGCGTGATGGTTGAAGAGCCTCAGCCCCTGCTCTGCCTGCACAGCTGAGTTTCCATTGCCACCAAGCTGAGCCAGGGACAAGTGGGAGCACAGACTGAGGAAAGCAGAGACTCAAGCAGGAAACCCCTGCCCTGAACGAGCTCATGAAAAGCCCCCTCAGAAAGGAGCTGGGCATGAGCTGGAGCTCTGAGCAGCCCTGGCCCCCACAGCAGCCTCTCCACAGCAGCAGGACCTGGCCTGGCAGGAGTCACTCCTTGCAGCCACAGCTCCCCTCCAGCGCCCATGGGGAGCTGCCAGGCAGGCTGAGAGCTGCCCCTGGCAGGTGGCAGATGCCCTGGCCTGGCAAAGAGCCCTCAGGGCTGCAGGAGCTGCTCTGCAGGACAGCCCTGGGCACCCCTGGCTGCAGCCCCACCTTCCCAGCCTGCAGCCGGCCCTGGCAGCAGGAGCCGTCCTGCCCTGTCCCTCTGCCGGTGCCCAGGGCAGCCCCGCTCTGCAGCACATCCTCCCCCAAACCAGAAACGGCAGCAGAGCCATCCTTACAGCCCTGGCAGTCGTGTCCTGGGTCAGCTTTAGAAGGTCCCTGCAGCCAGAGACTGACTGTGTCAGGAGTGGTGAAGATTTCTCCATGAATGAGCTCAGAATTGTCCTTCCAGCTGCTTTAAGCCTCTGTCTGCTTCACTCCTCCCAGGTACCTGCAGGCAGTGCCCTCAGTCCTGCTGGGCTGGGAAAGGAGCTGCTCCTGGGAAGAGGTGCCTCTTTGAAGATTTTCTTGCTGTCCAAGGGCTTGGGAGCTCCCTCTGTGCCAGGAGCCCGGCCCAGCTCAGCAGCACAGACACAGCACAAGGACTTTAATGACCCTCTCAGGGCTTTGGTGCTGTTTAAATCAGACTCAGTCCCTGAATGTTTGTTCAGAAAACTTCTCAAGAATTCGAAGTCAGAATAAAACTCTAAACTTTCTTTTCTTTTTAATGGATCCCACAGAGGGACATGGCTGAGAAAGTGTCCCCAGGTTCCAGTCAGAGCAGAACACTGGAGGCAGTGATGACAGTGGGGGCAAACAAGGGAAAGGTGTCTCTGATGCTGAGCAAAGCTGGATGTGTTTGAGGAATGCAAAGGGCCAAGGCCTGAGCCCCAGCCCCTGGCAAGGCACATCCTGTCCCTCCCTCAGTGCTCAGGGCTCTTCCCGGGGCACTGGGATGTGGGGATGTGCAATGCCAAGGGCAGCACCATGGGGCGGCCCCTGCCAGGCTGCTGAGCAGGGCCAAGGAGGCACTGAGGCCCCAGGGCTGCAAGGGTCACTTGTCTCCTGCTGGCCTCAGGCCCAGGGCCAGCAGCCGTGGCCAAAGTGCTGCACAAGTTGGCTCTGGCAGGGCCTTGCAGCTGCTGCCCATCCCTGTGCCCTCTCCAGCCCAGGCTGTGCCCCGGTGTCCCTGCCCTGTGCCTCTGTCCCTGCAGGCTGTCGTCATCCCCCCGGCTGCCCCAGCTCGCTGGCCCCTTCCTTTGCTGGCAGCTCTGTGTCCTGCCTGCCTCTGCCTGGGCACACAAAGCCTTGGGCTGCTCCAGACTCCTTCTGGGGGACGTGTTGCACCACAGCCCTGCCCTGGGACAGAAATTCCACTCTCCTCGTGTCCAGTCTCGACCTCCCCAGCTGCCCTTGGCATTAATTCTTTCTTCCTCTAGCTGTTGTCTACTATGTCAAGAGGATCAAGCATCTCTGAAACCGCCCTTCAATCCCTCCCAGGGCTCTCCTCCGCTGTCCTCAGTCTCCACTCCACTGAGCACAGAGCTCCTTTGTCCCTACGTAGTGGTCATGGGCTTGAGGCCTCCAAACCCCACCTTGGCAGATCTCTGGACCCTCTCCAAGGTGTTTGCAAATGAAAACATTCTGCTCATAGTCTAAGAAAATCCCCAGAGGCCAAGGCCAGCCAGACCTGTCTGTAATGGCAGCTTTTGTCTGGGAGCAATCCTTGGATAGATGGAATTTGGGAGGTAGAATATCAGTTTTGGCCATGGACACCTGGATGAGAAGGACAGTTCTTTTCCACTGGAAGGAAAGCACAGAGCCCCAGTGTTTTGGTGGTAGACGAGAGGCAGCCCTCGGGAGGCCAAACCAGCCACACTTGTCTCTCCTGGAAGTTTCTGCTGGAAGCAATCCTTGGCTATATGGGATTTTGGAGGCCAAATCTTATTTCATCCATGGACACCTTGATGAGAAGGATGAGAAAGATGGCTCTTTTCCGTAGGAGGGAAAGCAGAGGTCCCTGGCCAGCCAGAGCTGTCTGTCCTGGCAGCTTTTGTCTGGGAGAAACCCTTGCACACAGGGAATTTTTGCAAGGGGAGTACCAGTTTTGGCCATGGACATATGAAAAAAGGACAGTTCTATTCCATAGGAAGGAAAGCAAGGAGCTCCAGAACTTCAGGGGCTGATGAGAAACGGCCCTGAACATTCCAAGGTCAGCCAGACCTGTCAGGCAGGACCCTCAGAGGCCAAGGCATCCAGACCTGTTCCATGTTCCCTTGGTTCCATGGGGCCCCACAGGGTCACAATGGTCTCCACAATTCCATGGGGCCTTGCAATGCCACAATGCTCTCCATGGACCCACGGTGCCCCGCAGGATCACAACGGCCCCTTCATTTCACAGGGCCCCGAGGTGTCATTATGGTCTCCATGGTTCCACAAGGTCCTCACCGTGTCCCCATGGTCTCCATAGGAAGGAAACGACCGAGCCCCAGGGCTTCAGGGGCAGATGAGGGGCAGTCACCAGAGGCCAAGGCCAGCCAGACTAGACAGTACTGGCAGATTTTGTCTGGGAGCGACCCTTGGATATAGGGAATTTTAGAGGCAGAACCCCAGTTTTGGACAGGGACTCCTGGAGGAGAAGGACGGTTCATTCCATAGGAAGGAAAGCACAGAACACCGGTGTTTCGGGGGCAGATGAAAGGCGGCCATCAGAGGCCAAGGCCAGACAGACCCCTCTGCCCTGGTAGCTTTTGTCTGAAAGCAACCCTTGGATATAGGGAATTTTGGAGGTGGAATCCCAACTTTGGCCATTTCTGCATTTATAAGAAAGACGGTTCTTTTCCATAGGAAGGAAAGCACCAAGCCCCAGTGCTTCAAAGGCAGATGAGAGATGGCTCCTGGGAAGCCAAGGCCAGCCAGACCTGTTTGTCCTGGCAGCTTTTGTCACAGAGGAATGCTTGGATATACAGAATTTGAGAGGCAGAATCTCAATTTCGACCATGGATACCTTGACAAGAAGGATGGTTCTTTTCCATTGGAAGGAAAGCACCGAGCCCCAGTGTTTCAAAAGGAGCTGAGAGGCAGCCCCCAAGAGGCCAAGGACAGCCAGACCTGTCTGTCCTGGCAGCTTTCATGTGACAGCAATCCTTGCATATATAGAATTTTGGAAATGGAATCCAAATTTCGATCATGGGTGCCTGGATGAGAAGGATGGTTCTTTTCCATCAGGAGGAAAAGAAGAAGGCCAAGTGTCCTGGCAGCTTTCACTTGGGAGAAATTCTTGGATGTGCAGAGTGTTGGAATTGGAATCCCAATGTTGGCCATGGGCGCATGGTCGAGATGGACAGGTTTTCCCATGTGAAATATGAGTGCAAAGTCCAAATGTTTTGGAAGAAGATGAGGGGTGGCCACTCAGAACAAGCCAGCCAGACCTGTCTCTCCTGGCACCTTCATCTGGGGGCAATCCTTGGATATAGGGAATTTTGGAGGTGGAATCTCAATTTTGGCCATGGGTTCCTGGACAGGAAAAAGAGTTCCTTTCATTAGGAAGGAAAGCACAGAGCCCCAGTGTTTCAAAGGCAGATGAGTTCCAGCCCTCAGGAAGCCAAGGCCAGCCAGACTTGTCAGTCCTGGCAGCTTTTGTCTGGGAGCTGTCCTTGGATATAGGGAATTCTGGAGGCAGAGGCCCAATTTTGGCCATGGGTGCCTGGATGTGAAAGATGCTTTTTTCCCATAGGAAAGGAAAGCACATGGTCCCAGTGTTTCAAAGGCAGATGAGAGGTGGTCCCCAGGTGGCCAAGCCAGCCAGATCTGTCTGTCCTGGGGGATTTCTTCAGGGCACAAAGGTTGGACAGACGGAAATTATGAGGAGGAATTCCAATTTTGGCCATGGACAGCTGGAGGAGAAGGATGGTTCTTTTCCATAGGAAGGAAAGCACAGAGCCCCAGTGCTGCAGGGGCAGATGAGCAGTGGCCCTTGACATACCAAGGTCAGCCAGACCTGGGAGGCCAAGCCAGCCAGAGCTGTTCCATGTTTCCTTGGTTCCATGGGGCCCCACAGTGTCACAAAGTTCCCCTTGCTTCTGAAGTGTCACAATGGCCCCTTGCTTCCATGAGGCTTTGCAATGTCACTGTGGCCCCTTGGCTCCATGCAGCCCTGCTGTGGCACAATGGCTCCTCCATGACCCTACATGGGCTCCACAGTGTCACCATTGCCCCTTGGTTCCATGGGCCCCCTGAGTTTCACAAAGGTCTCCTTGATTCCATGGGGTTCTGTACTGCCAGCAATGGTCTGCCGGGTTCCACTGTGTCACAATGGCCCCTTGGTTCTGTGAGGTTCCAGAGTGTCCCCATGGTGTCCCTGCATCTGCAGTGTCACAGAGGCCCCTTGGTTCCATGAGGTTCCGCAGTGTCCCCATGGTCGCTGTCAGAGGCTGGATGAGATCAATGTCTGGAGACATCTTGGGATGAGCTGTCAATCAGGAACAGATTGGGGGGGAATGGTGGTGGTGCTATCCCAGCTCTGATTGGCTGAGCTGTCAATCAATCAATCAATCAATCAATCAATCAATCAATCAATCAATCAATCACACAATAGGCAGTGCTAACCCAGCCCCTGATTGGGTGACCAAGCAGAAGTCCCACCTGGCAGGACGCCCATGAAGGGCCCAGGGGCTTAAAAGATGGAGCAGGAGCTCAGTCCCTGGTCTGGACCCTGCCTTTTTCTGGGGTTTCTGTCTCACCCATACTGGAACTCGAGGAATTGGAAGCTCTGTGTGTGTCTTTCTATAGATCTTCTGTCTTTCTCTCTCTCTTTCCTAATCCTCTTCACCTGGAACATTTTTGGCTAACTTAACATCGTAAGGGTTTAAAGGTTTCGAGGTTAAATGGGTAAGTTAGTGATGTTAATGCTAGGATTAGTGTTTTATGTTGAATTGGATGTTGTATAAAATGCTTTGCCTAAGTTTGCCATGGTTTTCTGTATTTTGCCAGCAAATTTTGTGTCATTTTGACCTCTTGAGAATATCTGGTTGTTGTTTCTCCTGTGTGCCAAACTCAAGTAAAAAAGCCTTGGGTTGCCCCCAGCATTTGAGTCTTCTGGGGTGTTACAGCCCCACAGTGTCACAGTGGCCCCTGGGTTCCATGAGGCTCTGGAGGGTCACACAGGTTTATGGCATTTGTCCTTCCTCCCCCTCACATCCCACTGCCCCACAAATAGCCCCGAGCCACCCGGGAGGGACAGGCCCTGCTGTGCCAGGCCTGGGCTCAGGGCTGGGCCTTTCTGCTTCCTCCAAGCAGCCCAGGGCTTTCTCAGCATTGCAGTTCCCTGCTCACAGCCTTTGGCTCCCTGCAATCCTGGCACAGCTCAAGGATCTGCTCTCACGAGTCCCTGGGGAGGCTTTGGCAGTCCCTGCCCTCAGTGGGGCCCATTGGTGCTCCAAGGGACTTGGAGTTTGGCTTCTGACTCCTTGAGCAGCTTCTTCATCCTTCTCTCAGTGCCTGAGGGTCCTGGACTCAGCCCCAAATGCACCGTGGGGCTCCTTAAAATACAGAAAGCCCTCAGGAGCTCCTTGTCTTCCTTCAATTGTCTTCAAGTCTCCAGGACATGGGCAGCTGATTGGAGTCAGTTTGGAGTTCTGTTAAGGAGGGAGATTTCAAAGTGCACCTCATGACTTTTTCTTTTTTGAATCGAGCATTTTTTTGTTTTCCAGTTCAGAGAAGAGGTGACAGAAGCATTCCCCAAGTGATCTTGATGCTGAATATCTCCTTAGGAGGTCTGGGCACAGAGAAGAATGAGCCCCTTGCAGGCTGACCCTGTTTGGACAAGGTGCTCCTCACCCCCAACCTCAGCATGTCTGACATCGCCCCCCTGGCACTGACATCCCTGTTCCCTGCATCAGAACCTTGTCCCTGAGCTCTGCAGCTGCGTGTCCCAGCCCACTGCACCATGTCCCACCTGCTCTCCTCAGGGCTCTGCCTGCACACAGGCCCAGGAGAAGTTTTCCTGTTTGGAAGGAAAGAATGGAAAAGCCTGAGCAGGTTTCCTGAGCAACAAACCCCACTCAGGAACCCCGTGCTCAGTACAGGCTGCCTGGAATGATGTCACCATTCTACAAGGGACAGTGTGACCAGGAATGATCTCTGTGAGCAGAATTCTCTGAGTCTTTCAGCTGAATTCTCTGTCCCTGTGCTTTCTCTGTGTCTCCATTGCAGATGGAAGCTGCTGGTGCCATTCTCAGCTTTCAGCCCTCTTTTGATGCAAGCAGATGTTCCCAGGTGTGTTCAGCAGGCGTTGCTCAATGTTTATGCAAAGCTTTTGTATCCTCATGGAACCAAGGAGACCCCTGTGACTCTGCAAGGCCTCATGGAACCAAGGGTCCATTGTTACACTGCGGATTCAAGGAGACCATGGTGACACTAGGGAACCTCATGGAACCATACGTCCATTGTGACCCTGCAGGGCCTCACAGAGCCAAGGAGACCATGGTGACACTATGGAACTTCATGGAAAAATCGGTCCACCCTGACACAGCGGGGCCTCATGGAACCAAGGGTCCTTTGTGGCCCAGCAGGGCCTCGCTGGAACCAAGGGGACCATTGTGACAGAGCAGGGCCTGATGGAACCATGGAGAGCACTGTGACATTAAGGAAACTCATGGAACCAAGGCCACCACTGTGATATGATTGAACCTTATGGAACCAAGAGTCCATAATGACTCTGTAGGGCCTCCTGGATAAGAGCATCCATTGTGACACAGTAGGACCTCGTGGAACCAAGGAGCCTTTGTGATACTCCAGATCCTCATGGAACCAAGGGTGCATTGAGGCACAGTGGAGCCTTGTTGGAACCAAAGAAAGCACTGCAAAAAGCAGGGTAGCTCATGGAACCAAGGAGTCCATTGTTACAATAGAAAACCTATGGAACCAAGGGGCCCTTGTGACATAGCAGGGTCTCACTGGAGCAAAGGAACCATTGTTGACGCTACAGAACCTCATGGAACCAAGGGGCCATTGTGACACTTTGGGGCATCATGGAATCAAGGAGACCATTGTGAAACTATGAGGTCTTATGGAATCAAGGAGACATCATGGCACAGAGGTTCCACATGAAGCCAAGGAGCCATTGTGACACTGTGGGCCTCAATGGGAAAAAGGACATTGTTGACAGTTATGAAGCTCATGGAAACTCTGGGACATTGTGACACTGCTGAGCCTCATGGAGCCAAAGAGACCACACTGAGGAACCCTACGGAACCAAGGGGCCATTTTCACACTACAAAACCAAAACCACCATTGTTGACGTTACAAACCTCAGGGAACCAAGGGGCCACTGTTATATGGTGAGGCCTCATGGAACCAAGGGGCCATTGTGACACTGCAGAGCCTTGGGGAACCAAGGGGCCATGGTGACACAGAGGGGCTGCTTGTGACCAATTCTCCATTGCAACACTGCAGATCCAAGAGACCATGGTGACACTACGGAAGTTCATGGAACCAAGGGGCCATTGTGACACACCAAGGACTCATGGAACCAAGGAGAGCATTGTGGCAGTGCAGAACCAAGGAGGCCATTTTGACAGTACTGAACCTAATGGAACCAAGGCTCCATTGTTATACAGCAGGGCCTCCTGAAACCAAGGAGCCATTGTCAAACTCTGGGGCATAATGGAATCAAGGACACCACTGATACTGAAATCCGCCAGATAGAAAATTTCAAACACAGTTTTGAGTATTTGAAAGCAGCTATTCTTTATTACAGCATGCTGGACACTTAGGCAATCCTTTCTCCATTTGAGTGCACTGAGCATTGAAGTTTTATGGCACACACCTTACATATTCATTAGCTATCCCCACTTCCTTTGACTATATTTGATATAGTTGTACCCCTTACTGCAAGTCCTCATGTGGTCCTTTCAGGTCTGTCTTCAACATCTGCTGTCCTTTTCAGGTGGCTGTTCCTCGACCCCTGCTTTTGAGTAAGGGCAATATCGTTGTCTTGCAGAACTTCTGCTTTGTCAGCATTGCAGAGCTGAGCTGGCATCCTGCTTCTGTTTTGTGTGACTTCTGTTTGCCTGAGTGTAGTGGGTTCAGTTTGTAACTAGGCAGAAACACCAATTTAGTGTAGTGGTTGGAGGTCAGATTATGCATTACCTCTGTGATGTCCTTTCTGTGAGATAAGCATTAGGAGGGAAAAGCAAAGCAGGCACAAAACTTAAAGAATATAAACAAGTTTATTAACAGACTTGAAAGAGGGGAAAAAAAAAATCAGACTAAACCTTCAGAATACCTCTCTCCCCCCACCTCTCCTCCCTTCTACTGACAACATAAAAAAACCACAACTCTTGAGATTTTTAGTCAGTTCACCACCTATATAATAATTTCTGGTTTTCAGTTCTCTTAGGGAGAGAAGTCTCTCTTGGTCAAACTAGGAAAACATCTCCACAATATACAGTCTCTTGCAGCCTCAATGTCACAGCAAGGCAGTGCCCGGGTTGGTTCTCTGCTTGCATGTGAAAGTCCCTTCCCCCGACTTACAGCTTTCCCCACAGCTGCTTTCAAAGGTTTCTTTAGCTAATGCGGTACCATTTTTAAGGATGAGCTGTTCAGAAACAAAAGTTCTCTTCACTTATCAAAGTGCCTGAGAGGTGTAAGAACACTATCTCTGGGAGTATCTTCACCTCTAGGAACAGAGGTCCTTTACTCTCATGGGATCTCTGCTCAAGTTTCTCATCAAATCACAGCTACTTCAGCATGTGCTTATTGCAGCACAGGTACTGTTGCTCACAGCAAGTCACAGCTACTTCAGCGTTTGCTTGTTCTAGCACAAGTACTTTTGCTCACGGTTGCAGTTTGAATGCTCCACCCCACCATGCTTTCAAGAAATTACAACGGGTATTCTGATATATCATAGTCCATCACCATAGTTTTACAACAGAATTTCAGCTTCTCGGATTGAAGCATCTCCTCATTCTCCTCTCTCAGGGTTTCAGCTCTTTCTTCCACACTGACTTGGGCATCTTTATAGTGTTTTCTTCATGTGCCTTCACCTTTCTCTGTCCTCTGGCCGGGAGGAGGATTGATGTCTGCAGGCTTCATCTGGTCTGGAAGAATCTTACAGCATTAAGAGAGTTAATCTCACCCGGGCCTTGCAGCTGGAGCTTGGAATTTGCTTATCTGTTGGCCAAATGACCTTGCCAGGCAGCAGCCTCATAGGAAATTTCAGCTGCTCTAGGGGTGAGGGCCGGCCTGGCCTCTGGGGGGTGTCCGGCGAGCAGAAGCGGCTGCGATCTCAGTCCAGCTGCCCCCGGCTGACCCGGCCCAGCCTGGCCCCACCAGTTACCTGTTCGGCCACCGGAAGCAAAAGACACTTTCCTGGGGTTTGTTCGTTCTTAAAATGTGGATCACAGCGGCGTGTCAAGCTCTCTAAGTGGATTAAAAAGTTGCCAATATTCAACCTAGCCAATTGATTGGTTCTGTTGGGTCTAGAGGAAGCTGTAAGCACCTCTTTGCAAAGAATCACTTCCTGGCAGGTGGAACCTTCTTTAACTACAATTCCCAGCTGAGTTACATCCTTTATCTGTTTCTCCAAGGCTGTGCTGTTCTGTTCTGCTGTCCTTGATAAGAGTTAATGTTGGTCTGTTCTGCTGTCCTTGTCACAGAGCTCACCCCAATGGGCTTGGGGTGGGCAAGTGTTCCTGAGGGAACAGGGATGGAGCAGCTGGGCTGGACTGACCCAAGGGATGTTCCATTCCATGTCACACCATGATCAGCAATCAACTGAGAGAAGCAGGGGGTGGAGGGCATTAGTTTCTTTTTTAAGACATTTTTCTTTCAAACAGCACCTACACATACAGAATCCTCTCCTGCCACAAGGTGGTTGAACATTTTCTGCTGATAGGAGATTTCCTGTGGATTTGCTTTGCTTCTGTTAGTGGCCTTTGTTTTTTGTGGTTGGTTTGTTTGTGGGGATTTTGTGTTGTCGTGGGTGGGTTTTGCTTTGGTATTTTTGGTTGCGTTTTCGTTTTTGTCCCTACTGAATTGCCTTTCTTCTAATACATAAGGTTTTTCCCCCTTTCCTTGTGGCTTGGTTGGCACCTGATGGCAGGACAAATTTATGCAACTCAGTCCTCTTGCCCAATTATGTTTTGCAGTCACCATTAACTAGATGAGTTTGGTCACAGACTCCCTGCAACTTGGCAGCATCCACAAAGGAGGTGAAAGTGCATTTCATCCCATTGTAGAGACCACAGAAATGTTCCACAGTGGTGGTCAAGGGCTGCTCACTGAGGGATGTCACTGGGGAGTGGCTGCCAAGAGGACTCTGTACCATGGGTGACATTTGACCCTCATTGTTCAGCCAAATTCCCACCCACCCCATGTTCCATTTCTTCAGCCCAGCTCTCACCAACCTGGCTCTGAGGAGACCCCAGCAGAGCCTGGCACAGGCCTGGCTGAAGTCTGGGCACACAACATCCCCTTCTTTTCCCTCCCACAGGGGCTCTGCAGTCCCTGCCTTGTCCTGCCAGGGCCTGGAATGGCTGCAGGAGGATTTCCCACCTCCCCTTCCCTGCTGAGCCTGACCAGTCTGGGACTCTCCCAGGCCCCTCCCTACCCTGTTTGCAGACTGGTTCTGTGTCTGCCCTTCCCAAGTGCCCAGGACCCTCTGGGATGGCTCTGGCCTTTCCAAGGGCTTTGAGAGAGGTCTCACAGTGACACTGCCCAGCCTTTATAGCATCCCTGACACCAAAGGCCTTCTCCACATCCCTCAGTTCCAGGTCAGTGCCTAGAACACAGCACAGCCCTGTCCAGGTTCTGAGGGTGATTCTGAAGGGAGGCAGCTGTGATTTCTCCCCACAGACCCACCACTGCAATGTCTCTCTGTGCAGTCCATGGCTGCTCTGAGCATTATCCCTGGAGCCTCCCTTCCCTGGATGCTTCTCTCTAGGCAGTCCTGAGCACAACACAGTAATGAATTCATGTGGTTTCCAGAGGACATTACTCTCACAACACTGTTTGTGCCACTAGAACTGTGCCACACCCAAGTGCTGATGGTGGTGTAGCGCTGCAGGGGTTGTTGTGGCCAAAGTGCAGGACCTGGCACTGGGTCTTGTTGAACCTCACATTGTTGGATTTGGTCCCTGGATCCAGCCTGTCCAGGTCCCTCTGCAGAGCCCTCCTACCCTCCAGCAGATCCACACTCGCACTCAGGTTGGTGTCATCATGGTTCCATGGGGCCCTAAAATGTCAAGATCGTCTCCATGATTTCATGAGGCTCTGTAGTGTCACAATGGCCCCTTGGTTCCATGGGGCTCCTCCGTGTCACAGTGGCCCTTGGTTCCATGAGGTCTCACAGTGCAGCAATGATCTCCTGCGTTCTACAATGTCACCATGGCCTCTTGGTCCCTCTGGGCACCACGGTGTCAAAATTGTTTCCTTCATTCCGTGAGTCCCTGCAGAGTAACACTGGCCCCTTGGTTCCATGAGGCCCTGTGGTGTCACAGTGGCCCCATTGTTAAGCAAGGTCCTGCACTGCCCCAATGGTCTCTGTGGTTCCACAAGGCCCCGCAGTACCACAGTGGCCCCTTGGTTCCATGAGGTTCCAGAGTGCCAATGGACTCCTTGGTGGCACAGAGTCACAATGGACCCCTGGTTACACAAGGTCCTGCAGTGTCCCAAGGGACCCTTGGTTCCATGGGGCACCACGGTGTCACAAGTGTTCCTTAGTTCCACGAGTCCCTGCAGTGTAACAATGTCCCCTCAGTTACACAAGGCCCTGCAGTGTCACAGTGGCCCCTTGGTTCCACTGGCCCCAGGATCTCACAAGGGTCTCCTTGGTTCTGCAGTATCACAATGGCTCCTGGGTTCAACAAGGCCCCACAGTGTCACAGGGGCCTCCGTGGTTCCATGAGGACCCAGAGTTTCACAATGGATTTCTTGGTTCCATGTAGTCCCACAGTGTCACAACGGCCCCTTGCTTCCCTGAGGCCCTGCAGTGTCACAAATGACAGAATCACAGAATCAACCAGGTTGCAAAAGACTTTTGAGATTATCAAGTCCAACCTGTGACCCAACACCACCTTGTCACCCACACCATGGCACTCGGTGCCACATCCAGTCTTTCCTTAAACACCTCCAGGGATGGTGACTCCACCACCTCCCTGAGCAGCCCATTCCAATGCCCAATCACCCTTTCTGTGAAGAACTTCTTCCTAATGTCCAGCCTAAACCACTCCTGGCACAGCTTAAGGCTGTGTCCTCTTGTCCTGTCGCTGTTCCCTGGGAGAAGAGCCCGACCCCCACCTGGCTGCACCCTCCTGTGTCAGGGAGTTGTAGACAGTGATGAGGTGTCCCCTGAGCCTCCTCTTCTCCAGGATAAACAACCCCAGCTCCCTCAGCCGCTCCTCACAGCACTTGTGTTCCAGACCCCTCACCAGCCTTGGTGCCCTTCTCTGGACACGCTCCAGCCCCTCAATGTCCTTCCTAAACTGGGGGGCCCAGAACTGGGACACAGCACTCGAGGTGTGGCCTCACCAGTGCTGAGTGCAGGGGAAGAATCCCTGCCCTGGTCCTGCTGGCCACACCATTCCTGATCCAGGCCAGGTGCCATTGGCCTTCTTGGCCACGTGGGCACACTGCTGGCTCATGTCCAGCCTGGTGTCCATCAGTGCCCCCAGGTCCCTTTCAGTCTGGCCGCTGTCCAGCCACTCTGTCCCCAGCCTGTAGTGCTGCAGGGGTTGTTGTGGCCAAAGTGCAGGACCTGGCACTTGGCCTTGTTGAACCTCACATTGTTGGATTTGGCCCAAATTTTCGTTGGATTTCAAAGGTCTTTTCCAACCTTCTTGTTTCTGTGATTCTGTGATGGTTGTGGCACTGCAGGACCCTGGGAAAGCAAGGGGCCATTGTGACACTGTGCCACCAAGGAGTCCATTGTAACACCGTGGGGCCTCATGGGATCAAGAAGACCCTTGTGACACTGTGTGGCCTCGTGTAGCCATGGGGCCATCACGATACTGCAGGGCCCCATGGAAGCAAGGAGTTCAGCGTTACTCTGTGGGGCCTCACGGAACCACGGAGACCATGGTGACCCTGCAGGACCTCGTATAACCAAGGGGCTGTTGTTACACTGCAGGGACTCATGGAATGAAGGAAACAATTTTTACACCGTGGTGCCCCATGGCAGTAAGAGGCCATGGTGACACTGTGGAACCAAGGAGACCATTGCTGCACTGTGAGACCTCATGGAACCAAGGATCCATTGTGACACTGCAGGGCCCAGGGAACCAAAGGGCCACTGTGACACTGGGGGGCCCAAGGAATCAAGGGACACTGTGACACTACGGAGCCTCCTGGAATCACCGAGATCATTGTGACACTCCATGGACTCATGGAACCAAGCTGACATCAAGCTGAGTGCGAGTGTGGATCTGCTGGAGGGTAGGAGGGCTCTGCAGAGGGACCTGGACAGGCTGGATCCAGGGGCCAAATCCAACAATGTGAGGTTCAACAAGACCCAGTGCCAGGTCCTGCACTTTGGCCGCAACAACCCCTGCAGTGCTACAGGCTGGGGACAGAGTGGCTGGACAGCGGCCAGGCAGAAAGGGACCTGGGGCACTGATGGACAGCAGGCTGGACATGAGCCAGCAGTGAGCTTTAAGCCTCCATCTGCTTCACTCCTCTGCTGGGCTCTGCAGAGGAGCTGCTCCTCATCAGAGCTGCATCTTTGGAGCTCTTCTTGGTGTCCAAGGGCTTGGGAGCTCCCTCTGTGCCATGAGCCCGGCCCAGCTCAGCAGCACAGGCACAGCACAAGGACTTTAATGATCCTCTCGGGGCTTTGGTGTTGTTTACATCAGACTCTGTCCCTGAGAGTGTCTTCAGAAAACTTCTCAATAACTCAAAGTCAGAATAAAACTCCAAAGTTTCTTGAACTTTTAATGGGTCCCAATGAGGAACACAACTGAGAAAGTGTCCCCAGGTTCCAGTCAGAGCAGAACACTGGAGGCTGTGATGACAGGGGGGAACAAGCAAGAGAAAGGTGTCTCTGATGCTGAGCAAAGCTGGATGTGTTTGAGGAATGCAAAGGGCCAAGGCCTGATCCCCAGCCCCTGGCAAGGCACATCCTGTCCCTCCCTCAGTGCTCAGGGCTCTTCCCGGGGCACTGGGATGTGGGGATGTGCAATGCCAAGGGCAGCACCATGGGGCGGCCCCTGCCAGGCTGCTGAGCAGGGCCAAGGAGGCACTGAGGCCCCAGGGCTGCAAGGGTCACTTGTCTCCTGCTGGCCTCAGGCCCAGGGCCAGCAGCCGTGGCCAAAGTGCTGCACAAGTTGGCTCTGGCAGGGCCTTGCAGCTGCTGCCCATCCCTGTGCCCTCTCCAGCCCAGGCTGTGCCCCGGTGTCCCTGCCCTGTGCCTCTGTCCCTGCAGGCTGTCGTCATCCCCCCGGCTGCCCCAGCTCGCTGGCCCCTTCCTTTGCTGGCAGCTCTGCGTCCTGTCTGCCTCTGCCTCAGCATGCCATGTCTCGATACCAAAAGGATTCATTCAATTTTTACTGTGCCTGTGAACTTGTAGCAGAGGAACGAGGCATGCAGGGGCTGCTTTCCCGGTGAGGACAGTTTGAAGACAAGAAGACTTCTGGGTCACAGATGCTGTGATAGAAAAAACAAGGAGTGAATCTGGGAACTTGGTGTGGGTTTTAAGGAGATGGAGAAATTGTAATACGCATGTAGCGACTCTATGTGAGCAACACACTTGTAGAATCTCGGTTCCACATATGGTTAGGAGTTATCCCCTGCTGGACCTCAGGCCTGAATAAATGATACCCTCTTTAACACCAAATTAGTGCTAAGGAGGCTTATGCTGATATTTTGGAGATTTGGTGACAGTGAGGCCTCACAGGACCATGGAGTCAACAGTGACACTGTGGGGCCACATGGAACCAATGATCCATTGTCACAGTGCAGATCCAAGGATCCATGGTGACACTGTGGAACCAAGGAGACCATTGTTGACAGTATGAAAGCTCATGGAACCATGAGCCATTGTGACACAGAGCGGCCACATGGAGCCAAGGGGCCATTGTGACACTGGGGATCCAAGGGGACCCTTGTGACTGAAGAACCTCATGGGACCAAAGGTCCATGGTGACACTGTGGGGCCCTGTGGAACCAAGGGGACCACATTGACATTTCAGGGTCTCATGGAACAATGGAGACCATTATGACACTTTGGGACCCACTGGAACCTTGGGGCCATTGTGACACTGCAGGGCCTCATGGAATCAAGGGGACCACAGTGACACTGTGGGGCTCCATGGAATGAAGGGTTCAGTCTGACCCCATGGATCCACGGAGACCATTGTTGCACTAAAGGGCATCTTGGAACCAAGGGAGCCATTGTCAGGAAGATTAATCCACAAACACCAGAGGTTTTTATCCAAAAAGGAGACAGAGGAGTCCCATTACTTTATTTGAATAAAGGGAGAGGCCATGGGGCATTCCCTTGGGGTCTCTCAAGTTGTTAGAGGATGGAGCCTCCTTTCTCTCCGAATTTCCAAGCTGCATTTCCCTCTCTCTTTCCCCATTGGCTGAGGTACTTGAGAGGTACAGACTTCCCAAATCACTTAATACAGACCCCCTTCTAATGTAATCCCCTGCCTTTTTCTTTTCCTATGGAATTTATGGTTCTTCCCATTGCTTCTTTCATCTCTCAGTATCTATCTTTACCTATCAGCAGACCCACAATTTGCAAAGACAAATCCCTCTCACTCCGTTCATCAATCAGTGGAATTCCTCCCACTGTTTCTTCGACCTCTCAGTATCCAGCTTTTACCTATCAGCAGACCCACAATTTGTTTGTAAAGACAAATCTATCTCATTCCTTTCACCAGTGTGAGCCAGTGGGGCTTCATGGAACCATGCAGAGCATTGTGACACTCTGAGGCCTCGTGGAACCAAAGGACCATTGTGGCCCTGCAGGACCGCATGAACCAAGGGCACAATAGTGACACTGTGAGGCTCCAAGGGACCAAGGGGGCATTCTTACACTGCAGAACCAAGGGTCCATTGTGGCAGCAGGGCCTCAAGAAACCATGGAGGCCATTTTTACACTTTGAGGCCTTGCAAAACCAAAGGGCCATTGTGGCAATTCAGGGCCTTGTGGAGCCAAGGGGACCAATGGAACCAAGGGGCCATTGTGGCACTTCAGGGCCTTGTGGAACCAAGGGGACCACAGTGACACTGTGGGGCTCAATGGAACCAAGGGGCCATTGTGGCACTGTGGGGTCTCATGGAGCCAATGGTTTGTTGGGACATTGCAGAGCCTTATGGAATCATGGAGACTATTGTGACACCACAGGCCTCACTGAACCAAGGGGCCATTGTGACCCTTTACAGCCCCATGGAACCAAGGATCCATTGTGACACAGCAGGGCCCCATTGATCCAAGGGAACATGGAACAGGTGTGGTTGGCTTGGCCTGACTGGTCCAACTGACCTTGGCATGTCAAGGGTCTCTTTCAAGTGCCCCTGAAACACTGGGGCTCTGGGTTTTCCTTCAAAGGGCAAAGAACTGTCCTTGTCATCCAGGCATCCATGGCTGAAATGGGATTCTGCCTCCAAAATTGCCCATATCCAGGGATTGCTCCTAGACAAAAGCTGCCACTACCAACAAATCTGGCTGGCCTTGGCTTCCTGAAGCTGGCTCTCACCTGCCTTCAAACACTGGGGCTCTGTGCTTTCCTTCCTATGGGAAAGAACCATCCTTGTCCAGGTATTGGGAGAGTCCCAGAGTGGTCAGGCTCAGCAGGGAAGGGGAGGTGGCAAATCCTCCTGCAGCCATTCCAGGCCCTGGCAGGACAAGGCAGGGATTGCAGAGCCCCTGTGGGAGGGAAAAGAAGGGGATGTTGTGTGCCCAGACTTCAGCCAGGCCTGTGCCAGGCTCTGCTGGGGTCTCCTCAGAGCCAGGTTGGTGAGAGCTGGCCTGAAGAAGTGGAACATGGGGTGGGTGGGAATTTGGCTGAACAATGAGGCTCAAATGTCACCCATGGTACAGAGTCCTTTTGGCAGCCACTGCCCGGTGACATCCCTCAGTGAGCAGCCCTTGACCACCACTGTGGAACATTTCTATTGTCTCTATAATGGGATGAAATGCACTTTCAATGCCTTTGTGGATGCTGCCAAGTTGCAGGGAGTCTGTGACCAAACTCACCTAGTTAATGGTGACTGCAAAACATAATTGGGAAAGAGGACTGAGCTGCATAAATTTGTCTTGCCACTAGGTGCCAACCAAACCACAAGAAAAGGGAGAAAAAAACTTATGTATTAGAAGAAAGGCAATTCAGTATGCACAAAAACCAAAACCCAACCAAAAATACCAAAGCAAAACCCACCCACGACACCACAAAATCCCCACAAACAAACCAACCATAAAAAGCAAAGGCCACAAACAGAGGCAAAGCAATTGCACAGGAAATCTCCTATCAGCAGAAAATGTTCAACCACCTTGTGGCAGAAGAGGATTCTGTAAGTGTAGGTGCTGTTTTGAAAGAAAAATGTCTTTAAAAAAGTAATTAATGCCCAGTACTCCCTGCTTCTCTCAGTTGATTGCTGATCATGGTGTGACATGGAATGGAACATCCCTTGGGTCAGTCCAGCCCAGCTGCTCCATCCCTGTTCCCTCAGGAACACTTGCCCACCCCAAGCCCATTGGTTGGGGGGGTTGCAGACATCCCTCATGTGGGGCGAGCACTGTGACAAGGACAGGAGAACAGAACAACATTAACTCTTATCAAGGACAGGAGAACAGAACAACTTTAACTCTTATCAAGGACAGGAGAACAACATTAACTCTTATCAAGGACAGTAGAACAGAACAGCACAGCCTTGGAGAAACAGATAAAGGATGTAGCTCAGACAAACAGAAGACACAGAAAACACAAGCAGGATGCCAGCTCAGCTCTGCAATGCTGACAAAGCAGAAGTTCTGCAAAACAACAATATTGCCCTTACTCAAAAGCAGGGGTCAAGGAACAGCCACCTGAAAAGAACAGCAGATGTTGAAGACAGACCCGAAAGGACCACATGAGGACTTGCAATAAGGGGTGCATCTCTATCAAATAAATTCAAAGGAAGTGGGGATAGCTGATGAATATGTAATCAGTGTGCCATAAAACTTCAATGCTCAGTGCACTCAAATGGAGAAAGGATTGCCTAAGTGTCCAGCATGCTGTAATAAAGAATAGCTGCTTTCAAATACTCAAAACTGTGTTTAAAATTTTCTATCTGGTGGATTTCAGTATCAGTGGTGTCCTTGATTCCATTATCCCCCACAGTTTCACAATGGCTCCTTGGTTTCAGGAGGCCCTGCTGTATAACAATGGAGCCTTGGTTCTATTAGGTTCAGAACTGTCAAAATGGCCTCCTTGGTTCCATGAGGCCCTGTTGTGTCACCATTGCCCCTTGGATCCATAGGTTTTATATTGTAACAATGGACTCCTTGGTTCTATGAGCTACCCTGCTTTTTGCAGTGCTTTCTTTGGTTCCAACAAGGCTCCACTGTGCCTCAATGCACCCTTGGTTCCATGAGGATCTGGAGTATCACAAAGGCTCCTTGGTTCCACAAGGTCCTGCTGGGTCACAATGGATGCTCTTATCCAGGAGGCCCTACAGAGTCATAATGGACTCTTGGTTCCATGAGGTTCCATCGTATCACAGTGTTGGCCTTGGTTACATGAGTTTCCTTAGTGTCACAATGCTCTCCATGGTTCCATCAGGCCCTGCTCTGTCACAATGGTCCCCTTGGTTCCAGCGAGGCCCTGCTGGGCCACAAAGGACCCTTGGTTCCATGAGGCCCTGCTGTGTCAGAGTGGACAGATTTTTCCATGAAGTTCCATAGTGTCACCATGGTCTCCTTGGCTCTGTGAGGCCCTGCAGGGTCACAATGGACGTATGGTTCCATGAGGTTCCCTAGTGTCACCATGGTCTCCTTGAATCCGCAGTGTAACAATGGACCCTTGGTTCCATGAGGCCTTGCAGTGTCACAGGGGTCTCCTTGGTTCCATGAGGATACAAAAGCTTTGCATAAACACTGAGCAACACCTGCTGAACACACCTGGGAACATCTGCTTGCATCAAAAGAGGCCTTAAAGCTGAGAATGGCACCAGCAGCTTCCATCTGCAACAGAGACCCAGGGAAAGGACACGGAGAGAGAATTCAGCTGAAAGACTCAGAGAATTCTGCTCACAGAGATCATTCCTGGTCACACTGTCCCTTGTAGAAAGGTGACATCATTCCAGGCAGCCTGTACTGAGCATGGGGTTCCTGAGTGGGGTTTGTTGTTCAGGAAACCTGCTCAGGCTTTCCCATTCTTTCCTTCCAAACAGGAAAACTTCTCCTGGGCCTGTGTGCAGGCAGAGCCCTGAGGAGAGCAGGTGGGACATGGTGCAGTGGGCTGGGACACGCAGCTGCAGAGCTCAGGGACAAGGTTCTGATGCAGGGAACAGGGATGTCAGTGCCAGGGGGGCGATGTCAGACATGCTGAGGTTGGGGGTGAGGAGCAGCTTGTCCAAACAGGGTCAGCCTGCAAGGGGCTCATTCTTCTCTGTGCCCAGACCTCCTAAGGAGACATTCAGCATCAAGATCACTTGGGGAATGCTTCTGTCACCTCTTCTTGGTGTCCAAGAGCTTGAAAAGACAAAAGTATTCCATTGATCAAGAACAAAAATCATGAGGTGTACTTTGAAATTTCCCTCCTTAACAGAACTCCAAACTAACTCAAATCAACTGCACGAGCCCTGGAGACTTAAGGACAATTGAAGGAAGACAAGGAGCTCCTGAGGGCTTTCTGTATTTTAAGGAGCCCCACGGTGCATTTGGGGCTGAGTCCAGGACCCTCAGGCACTGAGAGAAGGATGAAGAAGCTGCTCAAGGAGTCAGAAGCCAAACTCCAAGTCCCTTGGAGCACCAATGGGCCCCACTGAGGGGGCAGGGACTGCCAAAGCCTCCCCAGGGACTCGTGAGAGCAGATCCTTGAGCTGTGCCAGGATTGCAGGGAGCCAAAGGCTCTGAGCAGGGAACTGCAATGCTGAGAAAGCCCTGGGCTGCTTGGAGGAAGCAGCAAGGCCCAGCCCTGAGCCCAGGCCTGGCACAGCAGGGCCTGTCCCTCCCGGGTGGCTCGGGGCTATTTGTGGGGCAGGGGGATGTGAGGGGGAGGAAGGACAAATGCCATAAACCTGTGTGACCCTCCAGATCCTCATGGAACCCAGGGGCCACTGTGACACTGTGGGGCTGTAACACCCCAGAACACTCAAATGCTGGGGGTAACCAAAGGCTCCTTGACTCCAGTTTGGTGCACAGGAGAAATATGACCCAGATATTCTCAACAGGTGAAAATGACACAAAATTTACTGGCAAAATATAGAAAACCAAGGAGCTTTGGCAAAGCATTTCATACAACATCCAATTCAACATAAAACTCTCATTATAGCATTAACCTAATTAATTTAGTCCATTTAATCTAGAAGCCTTTAAACACTTAAGATGCTAAGTTACCCAAAGCGTTCCAGGTAAAGAGGATTTAGAAAGAGTCAGAAGAAAAAGACAACAAGACAGAAGATCTACAGAAGACTCGCATTCAGCTTCCAACTCCCAGGACTCCAGCATGGGGGAGACACAAACCCCAGCAGAAGGCAAAGCCCACACCATGCACTGACCTCGCGCTCCATCTTTTAAGCCCCTGGGCCTTTGGGGACCCGCCCCTTGGGTGGGACTTCTGGTTGCTCACCCAATCAGAGTCAGGGTTGGCACCACCCCTTGTGAGTGATTGATTGACAGCTCAGCCAATCAGAGCTGGGTTAGCACTGCCTGGTGTGTGATTGATTGACAGCTCAGCCAATCAGAGCTGGGCTAGCACCACCCCTGCTGTGTGATTGACAGCTCTGCCAGGGCCAGGGGCTGTGGGCGGGGCTCTGTCTCGCCTCAAAGCCAGGCCTGACCCGCCCCTTGCCCCACACGCGCATTCCGAGCATCCCAAGGTGTCTCCAGACACGGATCTCATCCAGCCTCTGACAGCGACCATGGTGACACTGCGGAACCTCATGGAACCATGGATCAGTTGTGGCACAGCAGGGTCTCATGTAAGCAAGGAGTCCATGGTGACACTATGGAACCTCATGGAACCAAGGGGCCATTGTGACACTGCAGATGCAGGGACACCATGGGGACACTCTGGAACCTCCCAGAACCAAGGGGCCATTGTGACACAGTGGAACCCGGCAGACCATTGCTGGCAGTACAGAACCTCATGGAATCAAGGAGACCTTTGTGAAACTCAGGGGGCCCATGGAACCAAGGGGCAGTGGTGACACTGTGGAGCCCATGTAGGTTCACGGAGGAGCCATTGTGCCACAGCAGGGCTGCATGGAGCCAAGGGGCCACAGTGACATTGCAAAGTCTCATGGAAGCAAGAGGCCATTGTGACACTACAGGGTCTCATGGAATGAAGGGAACATGGAACAGCTCTGGCTGGCTTGGCCTCCCAGGGGCCACCTGACAGGTCCTTCTGACCTTGGCATGTCGAGGGCCACTGCTCATCTGCCCCTGCAGCACTGGGGCTCTGTGCTTTCCTTCCTATGGAAAAGAACCGTCCTTCTCCTCCTGCTGTCCATGGCCAAAATTGGAATTCCTCCTCATAATTTCCGTCTGTCCAAGCTTTGTGCCCTGATGAAATCTGCCAGGACAGACAGATCTGGCTGGCTTGGCCACCTCAGGGCCACCTCTCATCTGCCTTTGAAACACTGGGACCATGTGCTTTTCTTTCCTATGGGAAAAAAGCACCTTTCACATCCAGGTGCCCGTGGCCAAAATTGGGAATCCGCCTCCAGAATTCCCTATATCCAAGGATAGCTCCCAGATAAAAGCTGCCAGGACTGACAAGTCTGGCTGGCCTTGGCTTCCTGAGGGCTGGCTCTCATCTGCCTTTGAAACACTGGGGCTCTGTGCTTTCCTTCCTAATGAAAACAACTCTTCTTCCTGTCCAGGCATCCATGGCCAAAATTGAGATTCCACCTCCAAAATTCCCTATATCCAATGATTTCCCCCAGATGGGAGGTGCCAGGAGAGACAGGTCTGGCTGGCTTGGTTTGGGTGGCCACCCCTCATCTTCTTCCAAAACACTTGGAGTTTGCACTTATATTTCCTATGGGAAAACCTGTCCATCTCGACCAGGCGCCCATGGCCAACATTGGGATTCCAATTCCAACACTCTGCACATCCAAGGATTTCTCCAAAGTGAAAGCTGCCAGGACACTTGGCCTTCTTGCTTTTCTTTCTGATCGAAAACAACCATCCTTGTCATCTAGGTGCCCATGACCAAAATTTGGATTCCATTTCCAAAATTCTATATATGCAAGGATTGCTGTCACATGAAAGCTGCCAGGACAGACAGGTCTGGCTGTCCTTGGCCTCTTGGGGGCTGCCTCTCAGCTCCTTTTGAAACACTGGGGCTCTGTGCTTTCCTTCCAATGGAAAAGAGCTGTCCTTTTTGTCAAGGTATTCATAGTCGAAATTGAGATTCTGCCTCTCAAATTCTGTATATTCAAGGGTTCCTCTATGACAAAAGCTGCCAGGACAAACAGGTCAGGCTGGCCTTGGCTTCCCAGGAGCCATCTCTCATCTGCCTTTGAAGCACTGGGGCTCGGTGCTTTCCTTCCTATGGAAAAGAACCGTCTTTCTTATAAACACAGAAATGGCCGAAGTTGGGATTCCACCTCCAAAATTCCCTATATCCAAGGGTTGCTCTCACACAAAAGCTACCAGGGCAGAGGGGTCTGTCTGGCCTTGGCCTCTGATGGCCGCCTTTCATCTGCCCCTGAAACACCGGTGTTCTGTGCTTTCCTTCCTATGGAAAAGAACCGTCCTTCTCCTCCAGGTGTCCCTGTCCGAAATTGGGATTCCACCGCTAAAATTCCCTATATCCAAGGGTCACTCCCAGACAAAATCTGCCAGTACTGCCTAGTCTGGCTGGCCTTGGCCCCTGGTGACTGCCCCTCATCTGCCCCTGAAGCCCTGGGCCTCGGTTGTTTCCTTCCTATGGAGACCATGGGGACACGGTGAGGACCTTGTGGAACCATGGAGACCATAATGACACCTCGGGGACCTGTGAAATGAAGGGGCCATGGTGATCCTGCGGGGCACCGTGGGTCCATGGAGAGCATTGTGGCATTGCAAGGCCCCATGGAATTGTGGAGACCATTGTGACACTGTGGGGCCCCATGGAACCAAGGGAACATGGAACAGCTCTGGATGCCTTGGCCTCTCGGGGGCCGCCTGACAGGTCTGGCTGACCTTGGAATGTTGAGGGCTGCTGCTCATCAGCCCCTGAAGTATTGGAGCTCCTTACTTTCCTTCCTATGGAAAAGAATTCTCCTTTGGTCATATGTCCATTGCCAAAACTGGTACTTTCGTTAACAAAAATTCCATGTGTGCAAGGGTTTCTCCCAGACAAAAGCAGCCAGGACAGACAGATCTGGCTGGCCTTGGCCTCTGGTGGTCACCTCTCATCTGCCCCTGAAACACCAGGGATCTGTGCTTTCCCTCCTACGGAAAAGAACCATCCTTCTCATCCAGGTGCCCATGGATGAAATAGGATTTGGCCACCAAAACCCCGTATAACCAAGGATTGCTTCCAGCAGAAACTTCCAGCAGAGACAAGTGTGGCTGGTTTGGCCTCCCGAGGGCTGCCTCTCATCCACCACCAAAACACTGGGGCTCTGTGCTTTCCTTCCAGTGGAAAAGAACGGTCCTTCTCATCCAGGTGTCCATGGCCAAAACTGATATTCTACCTCCCAGTTTCCACCTATGGAAGGATTGTTCCCACACAAAAGCTGCCATTACAGATAGGTCTGGCTGGTCTTGGCCTCTGGGGATTTTCTTAGACTATGAGCAGGATGTTTTCATTTGTAACCACCTTGGAGAGGGCCCAGAGATCAGCCAAGGTGGGGTTTGGAGACCTCAAGCCCATGACCACTATATAGGGACAAAGGAGCTCTGTGCTCAGTGGAGTGGAGACTGAGGACAGTGGAGGAGTGTGGGAATTGCTGAGGCTGACAGCTGGTCTGAAGGCCTCAGTCTCACAGAAGTTGACCTAAAAACAGTCAGAATTTACCCGTGAGAAACTGCAGCAACAATAAAAGCCACAGTGATAGCCAGAAGAATGATCAGCGAAGGAAGATGTTCTGGACAGAAGGAGAAGATGTTCTTGTTATGGAGTATCAAGATTGTACAGGAAGAGACTTGCATATAATATGTAGCTAATTGCTTGTATAGCTTTTTGTATTGCTGTTTGAATGGTCATTGTTTTGTAGACAGCCCTGTCATTGTTTTGCTACGTAGACAATCATGTGTCACAGTAGCTGTGAAGAGGTATAACAATAATAGCAGAGAAGAATAAAGATCTTTTTGCGGCTTTGGATCACTATACGTGTGGTGTGTCCGTCTCTACCGCCACATATGGTGACCCCGATGTGATTGAGGGGCTGATGCAATCCTTGGAGTTACTGTGATCCAAAGAGCCTGCCTGGAGAGCAGGGAGCCTGCGTGAGAAGCAGGGGAGACGGAGCCCAGCGGAAAATAAGAGTAGCGTGGAGAGCTACCAAAGACCGGTCTGCAGAAATTTTAAGGTAGGCCGCTGGGAACCAACTATGGGAGCAAATATATCCCAAGAGGAAAAATCAATAGTTAGTGTATTGACATCGATGTTAAAACAACGTGACATAGACTATGATAAATTAACATTGCAAAAACTGTTGCTGTGGTGCAAACATCAAGGATTCGAGGTTTCAAGCACCAACGCTTTTAGCATATGGACATGGGAAGCAGTGGGACTGCAAATATTTGACCTTGCTTCTCTTGGAAATGATACTGCTTTGGAACTTAAGACAACTTGGAGATTAGTTTTAAACACTTTGAAAGAATTAAAAAAGGAACAAGACACTGCAGAAGCTGGCACAGCAAAGAGAACAGAGACAGATAATGCTGGCCGGACTGAGGACATTGCGGCGGGGGGGTGGACAGAACGCGGGTTGAAGCGGCAAAAAATGTATTTTTTCCAGTACCCAAGCCACGGAGAGCTTCGCTTTCTGCCCTTTCCAACCCTGCTTCTCGCTATGCTTCCCCTTCTCCCGTCCCCGTAAATTCCTTTGATCTGCCTGTGCACCCGGGTGGGGGGAATGACAGTGATGGAAAGGGTGGGAATGAAATTGTACCCTCAGCACCCCTGCCACCTCCTATTACTAATCCATTTGTACAAGGGGCAAGTCAATTTGTATCAGGGACTCAGGGTGATAACCTGCTTTCTAAGGATACTCTAGCTCCGCAACCCAATCCTGTAACTTCGGGTGTGTGAGACCCTGCAGCTTTTTGGAGGGAAATGCGGCTTAAAGCCTTGGCTGCGGGAGATTGTGAAGCTGCAGAGCGGCTTGCTGCTATCCGACAATTGCCAGACTCAGAGGTGTCACATTCGCAAGAGCCTGTAGCCTCTGCTTTTCCGGTCCTTAGAGGGAGAGGTCTGGGGCCTGATCAATATGTGCCGTTTAACTGGCAGGTACTATCTGAGTTACGTCAGCTTGCTGTTAAGCATGGTTTGGGGTCCCCTGCTGTAACAAAGATGCTGAAATTTATAACAAGTGAGGAATTGACTCCTTTTGATTTAAAGCAGATTGCTAAATTGCTCTGTACACCAGTTCAGTACATGGTGTTTGAAAATGAATGGAGGAGTTCTTGTGAGGAGGTTGCTTTGAATAATATGCGACTGCCTTTAAATGATCCTCGAGTTGGTGCAGGTTTGCCTCAGCTTTTAGGAGTACACCCAATACAGGAGCCTCAGTTGCAAGCTCGGTTACACCCTTTGGTCCTAGAGCAGTCTCGTTACCATGCCTTGCAAGCTCTGTTTAAGGTAGCAAATACGTCAGCTCCTGAAAAGAGTTATACTACTATTAAACAGACCCCTCACGAAACCTTTATGACCTTTCTGGACCGCCTCCAGGAGGCGATGGAAAAACAGATTGTTGATAAGAATGTAAGGGAAACTTTACTTTTGCAGTTGGCACGAGACAATGCAAATGAGGAATGTAGAAAAGCCATTGATTTACTACCTACTAAAAACCCCTCATTGCATGAAATGATTAATGCATGTGCAAAAATAGGAACTACACCGCATCAAATGGCTATGTTATCGGAGTCTGTTGCTACAGCTGTTGCTGCAGCTATCAAGGTAGCGTCTCACTGTTATAGCTGTGGGCAGTCGGGGCACATTAAATCTCAGTGCCCTCTAAAGACTCCTGGAATGGAGAGCAATAAGAAGGTAGTCCCTGGAGCAATTCTCTGTAACAGATGTAGCAAACCAGGACATTTTGCTAAACAACGTAGATCCAAATATCATGCTAATGGTCAGTTTTTAGGAAATTCGGTAAACTGGAAAAGGAGCGCTGTAAAGGGGAAGGGCGCTCCGACACAAATACTTCCCCAAGGAATGCTGCCAACTCAGGGAATGCTGCCAACTCAAGGTATGCTGCCAGGTCAGGGCATGCTGCCACCACAGGCCTACTCAACCAACTCAGCGGGAGCACAAGGGGAGCCGCCGGTGTGGATGTTCCCACAGCAACAACAGTAACTTTAAACTCTTGTCAAGTACACAAGGTTCCTTTGAATGCTTGTGGGCCTTTAGGCCAGGGACTGAGTGCTTTACTTGTGGGCAGTTCTAGTGTTACCCTTCAAGGAATTTTTGTGCATCCTGGAATTATTGATGCTGATTTTACAGGACAAATTTGTGCTTTGGTTTCTACTCCTTCACCACCAGTTACCATTCCTAAAAAGACTTTTATTGCTCAACTTGTGCCTTTTAAGTCATGTGTTCCCAGAACAGAACAACGGATCCGTGGAGATGGAGCCTTTGAATCCACTAGAACACCGCAGATCTTCTAGACCAAGGACATCTCGGGTCAGCGACCGCACATGACATGTACCCTCACTCTGCCTGGTGCCAGCCCATTGCAAATTCGACTTCGAGGTTTAATTGATACAGGTGCTGATGTCTCCATACTCTCCTTTTCTGCATGGCCTCCTGCATGGCCTCTGACTTCTGTGGGGTCAGCCATTGCAGGATTGGGAGGGACAACACAAAGTTACTTAAGCACACAACCTGTATTAATTAAAAATGAAGAAGGACAGACAGCCACTGTTCGGCCATATGTTGCCGCAGCACCATTGAACCTATGGGGACGGGATGTGCTTGCAGCCTGGGGGGTGAGGATTGGGACGGATTTTTAATAGGGGCCACTGTGGAGAAGGGCGCAAAATACCCTACATTGCCTTTGCAATGGCTCACAAAACAAGTCATCTGGGAAAGCCAGTGGCCCCTATCAAAGGAGAAATTAGCCGCCCTTCATGAACTGGTTCAAGAACAATTACAGCAAGGGCACATTGAGCCATCTATGAGCCCTTGGAACACACCTGTTTTTGTAATTAAGAAAAGGTCAGGGAAATGGAGGTTGATTCATGATCTTAGAAAGATCAATGCAGTAATGGAAAGCATGGGGGCATTGCAACCTGGAATGCCCTCTCCCACAATGATACCTATGGGGTGGGACATCTTGATTGTTGATTTAAAAGATTGTTTTTTCACAATTCCTTTGCACCCTCAGGACTCACCGAAATTTGCTTTCACTGTACCCTCAATTAACAATGCTGAACCTGTAAAGAGGTATCAATGGAAGGTCTTACCACAAGGCATGAAAAACAGCCCTACCATTTGTCAATGGTATGTAACACAAGCTTTGTCTGGAATTTGTGAACAATTTCCTGGTTCATATTGCTATCATTATATGGATGATATACTGGTAGCAACACCAACTCAGGAAGAATTGCTGAGGATACAACCTCAATTGCTTGCTGCCTTGCATTCATATGGATTGCAGGTGGCTCCAGAAAAGGTGCAACAGCACCCTCCTTGGAAATATTTGGGAGTCAAAATCCTGGAACAAACAATACAGCATCAAAACATACAATTTAAAAATACTATTAAAACTTTAAATGATGCTCAAAAATTGCTAGGCATCATCAATTGGCTACACCCTTATTTGGGACTGACCACATCACAGCTGTCTCCTTTGTTTGATACATTGAAAGGAGACCCAGATTTAAATTCGCCTCGAACCCTGACTCCTGAGGCACAGCGAGCGCTGGATGAAGTCCAGCAGGCTGTTTCCACACGACAAGTTTACAGAATAGATCCCTCCATTGATACCACTGTTTTTGTTACCGTTCCAGATCTTCAACCTACAGGTATTATTGGCCAGTGGAATGACCAATGGCCTGACCCGTTACATATTTTAGAATGGATTTTTTTACCTCATCAACCAAAAAAGACAGTTCCCACGTTGTTTGAATTGATTGCTCAGTTAATAATCAAATGTCGTCAAAGATGTTTGCAGCTCATGGCTAAGGATCCAGAAAAAATTGTACTTCCAGTACAACAAGATTACTTTGAGTGGAGCTTTGCTAACAGCACTCCACTGCAAGCAGCACTGCAAAATTTTTTGGGACAAATTACTTATCATTTACCCAGTCATAAGTTGTTGCAATTAGCAAAGTCAAGTTCTTTGTCTTTGCGTCCAAAAAATAGCCGTGTGCCAGTGCAAGGACTTACGGTTTTTACAGATGGGTCAGGGAAAACTGGGAAGGCCATTGTCACCTGGAGAGATGATTCTGGATGGCAGGTGCTGGAAGGTCATGAGTCAGGCTCCGCTCAGCTTGTCGAACTAAGAGCTGTGACCATGGCGTTCCAGCGATTCTCTCATGTACCACTGAACCTTGTAACTGATTCCGCTTATGTTGCAGATGTTGCACAGCGTTTAGATTGCTCACTTCTAAAGGAAGTTAATAATGTTACTTTGTTTTCATTGTTAAAAGCTTTGTGGTCTGCAATTCAAGATCGAATCCATCCTTACTACATTTTGCACGTTCGAAGTCACACTACGTTACCAGGTTTTATAGCAGAAGGTAACTCTAGGGCTGATAGGCTCGCTAACCCTGCATGGGTGGCGCCTCAGCCTGACCGGGTGGCACAAGCCAAAGCATCACATGATTTCTTCCATCAGAATGCGCGTACTTTGCAGACACAATTTTCGCTCACACCTACTCAGGCTCGTGACATTGTTAATTCGTGTCCTGACTGCCAGGGATTTGCTGCACCTTTGCCCTTAGGTGTTAATCCCAGGGGCCTGCAGGCATCGCAGCTCTGGCAGACAGATGTCACTCAGGTTGCTGAATTTGGTCGTCTCAAGTACGTGCATGTTTCTATTGATACCTTTTCTTCTGCTATGTGGGCATCTGCTCACACAGGAGAAAAGGGCCGAGATGTTATTGCACATTGGCGATTGGCTTTTGCTGTTTTGGGGGTGCCATCATCTATAAAAACTGATAATGGCCCTGCCTATACCTCTGAGAGGACAAGGCAATTTTTACAACTATGGGGTGTGGACCATAAGTTTGCTATCCCTCATTCACCCACTGGTCAAGCCATCATTGAACGTGCTCATAGTACCCTGAAATGCGTTTTGCAAAAACAAAAGGCGGGAATGGTGGGGGAACCTCCACAGAGTAGACTACAAAAAGCTTTGTATACAATTAATCACCTTACAGTACCTTCTGATTCTAATATTCCTGTTATTTTAAAGCATTTTCTTTCTTTACAGACAGATGCAACAGTGACTTTCCCCCGAGGAAAGGTGTTAGTGAGAGATCTGATTACTAACAAGTGGGAAGGTCCTTGGGACCTCATCACTTGGGGGCGTGGATATGCTTGTGTCTTCACAGATACTGGAGCCCATTGGGTGCCGGTGCAATGTGTGAAGCCTGATCTACGACACAGCAGACTCGCCCCACGAACAAGTGATGGATTGGCTTGAAACTTGGATGCTGATGATTGCTGTCATTTGGTTTTGCATAGGGGAAGGAAAGGCTGTGTTGCCTTCCATTCCTCCTATGCCTCGGGAAAATGTATGGATAACCCTAGCTCATGCTTTAAATCAATCTTCTATATGTCTATCGCTTGCAACTCCACAATCCTCTTTTCAGACATGTTTAATAGGTGTACCGATACATAATAACACAGAAATCAATGCACTTGTTAATGGAACAAATGCAAATGGCGAAAGGCTAGCCTCAACGTCTAAGCTGGACAAGCCCCAAGAAATTGATATTGTAGGATCTCTTGGAGCTTCAACTTGTGTAAATTTTAACATTTCGAGGACATGGTTTGATGGGCCAACAAATGAGGTATCGCCTATCCAGCCACAGTACTCGAATGCTTCGCTTTGGTGTAATGATACTTCAGGTGTTGCTTTTGCTAACAACCAAGTGCCTAGACAATTACCCCGGGGATTGTTTTTGATTTGCGGAGACCGAGCATGGTCCGGCCTCCCATCCAATATGATGGGTGGGCCATGCACAATTGGACGTCTGACAATGTTTGCTCCCGACATCCCTATGGTCGCAGACATGGCTCATTTTTTGCGCCACGGGCGAAGAGTGAGTAGTTCTTTGCACCATAGGTGACAAGCTCTCTATTCCTTCGACCAAAATTGCAAAGATAACGTGAGATTTTGGAGAAAGGGATCGAGAGTGATTGCTTCGCTACTTGCTCCTGGTGTTGCTGCAGGGAAAGCATTGGCTATGCTTGATAAGCTGGGATGCTGGCTTGCTAAAAACGCTAATGAGACTTCAGAAGCTCTAGCAGGACTACTAACAGATGTTCACTCTGTACGACAAGCTACTCTGCAAAATCGTGCAGCCATTGATTTTTTGCTTTTAGCACATGGACATGGTTGTGAGGATTTTGAGGGTATGTGCTGCATGAATCTGTCAGACCATTCAAAGTCAGTTTTTGCAAATATTCAAGAACTGCGGAATGGGGTGCAGAAGCTGAGAAAGAGTGATAGTTGGTTTGATACATTGTCTAGTGACTGGGGTGTCACGGGATGGCTCAAAGATTTGCTGAAGGTGGGAGGTATAATCTTGCTTGTTGTATTCTTGTTTTTGTTGCTGGTGCCGTGTTTGTTGACTTTTCTGCAAAGGGCCCTGCAGAAGTCAATAAACACTGCTTTTCTGGTTCAAAAACAAAAAGGGGGAATTGTGGGAATTGCTGAGGCTGACAGCTGGTCTGAAGGCCTCAGTCTCACAGAAGTTGACCTAAAAACAGTCAGAATTTACCCATGAGAAACTGCAGCAACAATGAAAGCCACAGTGATAGCCAGAAGAATGATCAGCGAAGGAAGATGTTCTGGACACAAGGAGAAGATGTTCTTGTTATGGAGTATCAAGATTGTACAGGAAGAGACTTGCATATAATATGTAGCTAATTGCTTGTATAGCTTTTTGTATTGCTGTTTGAATGGTCATTGTTTTGTAGACAGCCCTGTCATTGTTTTGCTACGTAGACAATCATGTGTCACAGTAGCTGTGAAGAGGTATAACAATAATAGCAGAGAAGAATAAAGATCTTTTTGCGGCTTTGGATCACTATACGTGTGGTGTGTCCGTCTCTACCGCCTTGCCAAAATTTGCCTTGGTTCTCTGTATTTTGCCAGTAAATCTTGTGTCATTTTGACATTTTGAGAATATCTGGTTGGTGTTTCTCCTTTGCATCAAACTGGAGTCAAGGAGCCTTTGGTTACCCCCAGCATTTGAGTGTTCTGGGGTGTTACAGCCCCACAGTGTCACAGTGGCCCCTGGGTTCCATGAGGATCTGGAGGGTCACACAGGTTTATGGCATTTGTCCTTCCTGCCCCTCACATCCCACTGCCCCACAAAGAGCCCCGAGGCACCCGGGAGGGACAGGCCCTGCTGTGCCAGGCCTGGGCTCAGGGCTGGGCCTTTCTGCTTCCTCCAAGCAGCCCAGGGCTTTCTCAGCATTGCAGTTCCCTGCTCAGAGCCTTTGGCTCCCTGCAATCCTGGCACAGCTCAAGGATCTGCTCTCATGAGTCCCTGGGGAGGCTCTGGCAGTCCCTGCCCTCAGTGGGGCCCATTGGTGCTCCAAGGGACTTGGAGTTTGGCTTCTGACTCCTTGAGCAGCTTCTTCATCCTTCTCTCAGTGCCTGAGGGTCCTGGACTCAGCCCCAAATGCACCGTGGGGCTCCTTAAAATACAGAAAGCCCTCAGGAGCTCCTTGTCTTCCTTCAATTGTCTTCAAGTCTCCAGGGCTTGTGCAGCTGATTGGAGTCAGCTTGGAGTTCTGTTAAAGAGGAAGATTTCAAAGTGCACCTCATGATGTTTTTTTCTTTAAAATGAGCATTTTTTTGTTTTCCAGTTCAGAGAAGAGGTGACAGAAGCTTTCCCCAAGTGATCTTGATGTTGAATGTCTCCTTAGGAGGTCTGGGCACAGAGAAGAATGAGCCCCTTGCAGGCTGACCCTGTTTGGACAAGCTGCTCCTCACCCCCAACCTCAGCATGTCTGACATCGCCCCCCTGGCACTGACATCCCTGTTCCCTGCATCAGAACCTTGTCCCTGAGCTCTGCAGCTGCGTGTCCCAGCCCACTGCACCATGTCCCACCTGCTCTCCTCAGGGCTCTGCCTGCACACAGGCCCAGGAGAAGTTTTCCTGTTTGGAAGGAAAGAATGGAAAAGCCTGAGCAGGTTTCCTGAACAACAAACCCCACTCAGGAACCCCATGCTCAGTACAGGCTGCCTGGAATGATGTCACCTTTCTACAAGGGACAGTGTGACCAGGAATGATCTCTGTGAGCAGAATTCTCTGAGTCTTTCAGCTGAATTCTCTGTCCCTGTCCTTTCCCTGGATCTCTGTTGCAGATGGAAGCTGCTGGTGCCATTCTCAGCTTTAAGCCCTCTTTTGATGCAAGCAGATGTTCCCAGGTGTGTTCAGCAGGTGTTGCTCAGTGTTTATGCAAAGCTTTTGTATCCTCATGGGACCAAGGAGACCCCTGTGACACTGCAAGGCCTCATGGAACCAAGGGTCCATTGTTACATCAGGGATTCAAGGAGACCATGGTGACACTACAGAACCTCATGGAACCAAGGGTCCATTGTGACCCTGCAGAGCCTCACAGAGCCAAGGAGACCATGGTGACACTATGGAACTTCATGGAAAAATTGGTTCACTCTGACACAGCGGGGCCTCATGGAACCAAGGGTCCTTTGTGGCCCAGCAGGGCCTCGCTGGAACCAAGGGGACCATTGTGGCAGAACAGGGCCTGATGGAACCATGGAGAGCATTGTGACACTAAGGAAACTCATGTAACCAAGGCCACCACTGGGTCACTATGGAAGCTCATGGAACCAAGGGGCCATTGTGACGTTGTGGGGCCCCATGGAACCAATTGTCCATTATGACAATGTGGATCCAAGGAGATCATGGTGACACTACAGAATCTCATGGATCCAAGGGGCCACTGGGGCAGTGTAAGGCTGAATGGAACCAAGGAGCCCATCGTGACACTGTGGGCTGCATTGGAACAAAGGACATTGTTGATAGTACAGAAGCTCCTGAATACTGTGGGGCATTGTGACACTGCAGAGCCTCATGGAGCCAAGGACACCGCTGTGACACTGAGGAACTTCATGGAACCAAGGGGCCTTTTTGACAGTACGGAACCAAGAAGACCATTGTTGACAGTACAAACTTCAGGGAACCAAGGGGTCATTGTGACATAGCGAGGCTGCTTGTAACCAATTGCGATGCTGCGGATCCAAGAGACCATGGTGACACTACGGAAGTTCATGGAACCAAGGGGCTGTTGTGACACACCAAGGCCTCAGGGAACCAAGGGGGCCATTTTGACAGTACTGAACCTAATGGAACCACGGGTCCATTGTTATACACCAGGGCCTCATGGAACCAAGGAGCCGTTGTGAAACTGTGGGGCATAATGGAATCAAGGACAGCACTGATACTGAAATCCGCCAGATAGAAAATTTTAAACACAGTTTTGAGTACTTGAAAGCATCTATTCTTTATGAAAGCATGCTGGACACTTAGGCAATCCTTTCTCCATTTGAGTGCACGGAGCATTGAATTTTTATGGAACATTGATTACATATTCATTAGCTAACCCCACTTCCTTTGACTTTATTTGACATAGTTGCACCCCTTATTGCAAGTCCTCATGTGGTCCTTTCACGTCTGTCTTCAACATCTGGTGTCCTTTTTTAGGGGCTGTTCCTTCACCCCTGCTTTTCAGGAAGGGCAGAATCGTTGTTTTGCATAACTCCTGCTTTGTCAGCCTTGCAGAGCTGAGCTGGAATCCTGCTTGTGTTTTGTGGGACTTCTCTTTGCCTCAGTTACATCCTTTAACTGTTCCTCCAAGGCTGTGCTGTTCTGTTCTCCTGTCCTTGATAAGAGTTAATGTTGTTCTGTTCTCCTGTCCTTGTCACAGTACTCGCCCCACATGAGGGGTGTCTGCAACCCCCCCAACCAATGGGCTTGGGGTGGGCAAGTGTTCCTGAGGGAACAGGGATGGAGCAGCTGGGCTGCACTGACCCAAGGGATGTTCCATTCCATGTCACACCATCATCAGCAATCAACTGAGAGAAGCAGGGGATGGAGGGCATTAATTTCTTTTTTAAGACATTTTTCTTTCAAACAGCACCTACACATACAGAATCCTCTGCTGCCACAAGGTGGTTGAACATTTTCTGCTGACAGGATATTTCATGTGCTTTGCTTTGCTTCTGTTTGTGGCCTTTGTTTTTTGTGGTTGGTTTGTTTGTAGGGATTTTGTGGTGTTGGGGGTGGGTTTTCCTTTGGTATTTTTGGTTGGGTTTTGATTTTTTCCTATTGAACTGCCTTTCTTCTGATGCATAAGTTTTTTCTCCCTTTTCTTGTGGTTTGGTTGGCACCTGATGGCAAGACAAATTTATGCAACTCAGTCCTCTTGCCCAGTTATGTTTTGCAGTCACCATTAACTAGATGAGTTTGGTCACAGACTCCCTGCAACTTGGCAGCATCCACAAAGGCATTAAAAGTGCATTTCATCCCATTGTAGAGACAATAGAAATGTTCCACAATGGTGGTCAAGGGCTGCTCACTGAGGGATGTCACCGGGGAGTGGCTGCCAAGAGGACTCTGTACCATGAATGACATTTGAGCCTCATTGTTCAGCCAAATTCCCACCCACCCCATGTTCCATTTCTTCAGCCCAGCTCTCACCAACCTGGCTCTGAGGAGACCCCAGCAGAGCCTGGCACAGGCCTGGCTGAAGTCTGGGCACACAACATCCCCTTCTTTTCCCTCCCACAGGGGCTCTGCAATCCCTGCCTTGTCCTGCCAGTGCCTGGAATGGCTGCAGGAGGATTTGCCACCTCCCCTTCCCTGCTGAGCCTGACCACTCTGGGACTCTCCCAATACCTGGACAAGGATGGTTCTTTCCCATAGGAAGGAAAGCACAGAGCCCCAGTGTTTCAGGGGCAGATTAGAGGCGACAACCAGAGGCCCAGGGCAGCCAGAGCTGTCTGTCCTTACAGCTTCTTTTTTGTCTGGGAGAAGCTCTTGCATATAGGGAATTTTGGAAAAGTACCAATTTTGGCCATGGGTGCCTGGACAGGCAGGACAGTTCTTTTCCACAGGAAGGAAAACACAGAGCCCCAGTGTTTGAAGGCAGGTGAGAGCTGGCTCTCAGGAAACCAAGGCCAGCCAGGCTTGTTCGTAATGGCAGCTTTTGTCTAGGAACAATCCTGAATATAGGCAATTTTGGAGGTAGAATCCACTTTTCAGCCACAGGTGCCTGGAGGAGGACAGCTCCTTTCCATTTGAAGGAAAGCCCAGAGCCCCAGTGTTTCAGGGGCACATGAAAGAGACCCTTGACATGCCAAGGTCAGTTGGAACAGTCAGGCCAAGCCAACCACACCTGTTCCATGTTCCCTTGGATCCACAGGGACCCGCAGTGTCACAATGGATCCTTGGTTCCATGAGGCCCCGCTGTGTCACACTGGCCCCTTGTTTCCATGGGACCCCATAGTGTCACAATGGTCCCCCCCTGCTTCCATGAGGCCTTGCAGTGTCACAGAGATCTCCTTGGTACCACAGTATCACAATGGACTCTTGGTTCCATAGGGATTCACAATGTCAGAAGGGTCTCCTTGGTTCCACAAGGTCCTGCAGAGCCCCTTGATTCAACAAGGCCTCAAAGTGTCATCATGGTCTTCAGAACTCCATGAGGCCCCACAATATCACATTGGACCTTGGATTCCATGAGTCCCCACACCCTTACATGAATCCTCAGTTTCATGGGGCCCTGTAGTGTCACAATGGTCTCCTTGGTTCCATGGTACCACACAGTGACACAGCGGCCCCTTGGCCTGTCGAGACCCCATAGTGCCACAATGGTTCCTTGCTTCCATGAGGCCTTGTAGTGTCACAATGGACTCCTTGGTTCCATGGGGCTGCAAAGTGTCACAATGGCCCCTTGGTTCAGTGAGGCCTGTGGTGTCACAATAGTCTCCATGATTCCATAAGGCTCTGCAATGTCACAACAAACCATTGGCTCCATGAGACCCCACAGTGCCACAATGGCCCCTTGGTTCCATTGAGCCCCACAGTGTCACTGTGGTCCCCTTGGTTCCACAAGGCCCTGAAGTGCCACAATGGCCCTTTGGTTTCGCAAGGCCTCAAAGTGTAAAAATGGCCTCCATGGTTTCTTGAGGCCCTGCTGCCACAATGGACCCTTGTTTCTGCAGTGTAAGAATGCCCCCTTGGTCCCTTGGAGCCTCACAGTGTCACTATTGTGCCCTTGGTTCACGAGGCCCTTGCAGGGCCACAATGGTCCTTTGGTTCCACGAGGCCTCAGAGTGTCACAATGCTCTGCATGGTTCCATGAAGCCCCACTGGCTCACACTGGTGAAAGGAATGAGATAGATTTGTCTTTACAAACAAACTGTGGGTCTGCTGATAGGTAAAGATACTGAGAGATGAAAGAAGCAATGGGAAGAACCATAAATTCCATAGGAAAAGAAAAAGGCAGGGGATTACATTAGATGGGGGTCTGTATTAAGTGATTTGGGAAGTCTGTACCTCTCAAGTGCCTCAGCCAATGGGGAAAGAGAGAGGGAAATGCAGCTGGGAAATTAAGAGAGAAATGAGGCTCCATCCTCTAACAACTTGAGAGACCCCAGGGGAATGCCTCATGGCCTCTCCCTTTATTCAAATAAAGTAATGGGACTCCTCTGTCTCCTTTTTGGACATAAACCTCTGGTGTTTGTGGATTAATTTTCCTGACAATGGCTCCCTTGGTTCCAAGATGCCCTTTAGTGCAACAATGCTCTCCGTGGATCCATGGGGTCAGACTGAACCCTTCATTCCATGGAGCCCCACAGGGTCACTGTGGTCCCCTTGATTCCATGAGGCCCTGCAGTGTCACAGTGGCCCCATGGTTCCAGTGGGTCCCGAAGTGTCATAATGGTCTCCATTGTTCCATGAAACCCTGAAATGTCGATGTGGTCCGCTTGGTTCCACAGGGCCCCACAGTGTAACAATGGACCTTTGATTCCATGAGGTTCTTCAGTCACAAGGGTCCCCTTGGATCACCAGTGTCACAATGGCCCCTCGGCTCCATGTGGCCACTCTGTGTCACAATGGCTCATGGTTCCATGAGCTTTCATACTGTCAACAATGGTCTCCTTGGTTCCACAGTGTCACCATGGATCCTTGGATCTGCACTATGACAATGGATCATTGGTTCCATGCAGCCCCACAGTGTCACTGTTGACTCCATGGTTCTGTGAGGCTCCGCTGTCAACAAATCTCCAAAATATCAGCATAAGACCCCTTAGCACTAATTTGGTGTTAAAGAGGGTATCATTTATTCAGGCCTGAGGTCCAGCAGGGGATAACTCCAAACCGTATGTGGAACCAAGATTCTACAAGTGTGTTGCTCACATAGAGTCGCTACATGAGTATTACAATTTCTCCATTTCCTTAAAACCCACATCAAGTTCCCAGACTGAGTTGTTTTTTGTATCACAGCACCTATGACCCAGAAGTCTTCTCCTCTTCAGACTGTCCTCACTGGGAAAGCAGCCCCTGCATGCCTTGTTCCTCTGCTAAAAGTTCACAGGCACAGTAAAAATTGAATTAACCCTTTTGGTATTGAGCCCAAGGCTTTGTGTGCCCAGGCAGAGGCAGGCAGGACGCAGAGCTGCCAGCAAAGGAAGGGGCCAGCGAGCTGGGGCAGCCGGGGGGATGACGACAGCCTGCAGGGACAGAGGCACAGGGCAGGGACACCGTGGCACAGCCTGGGCTGGAGAGGGCACAGGGATGGGCAGCAGCTGCAAGGCCCTGCCAGAGCCAACTTGTGCAGCACTTTGGCCACGGCTGCTGGCCCTGGGCCTGAGGCCAGCAGGAGACAAGTGACCCTTGCAGCCCTGGGGCCTCAGTGCCTCCTTGGCCCTGCTCAGCAGCCTGGCAGGGGCCGCCCCATGGTGCTGCCCTTGGCATTGCACATCCCCACATCCCAGTGGCCCGGGAAGAGCCCTGAGCACTTAGGGAGGGACAGGATGTGCCTTGCCAGGGGCTGGGGCTCAAGCCTTGGCCCTTTGCATGCCTCAAACACATCCAGCTTTGCTCAGCATCAGAGACACCTTTCCCTTGCTTGTTCCCCCCTGTCATCACTGCCTCCAGTGTTCTGCTGTAACTGGAACCTGGGGACACTTTCTCAGTTTTGTTCCTCCGTGGGACCCATTAAAACTTCAAGAAACTTTGGAGTTTTATTCTGACTTTGAGATATTGAGAAGTTTTTTGAAGACACTCTCAGGGACTGAGTCTGATGTAAACAACACCAAAGCCCTGAGAGGGTCATTAAAGTCCTTGTGCTGTGTCTGTGCTGCTGAGCTGGGCCGGGTCCTGGCACAGAGGGAGCTCCCAAGCTCTTGGACACCAAGAACAGCTCCAAAGATGCAGCTCTGATGAGGAGCAGCTCTTCTGCAGAGCCCAGCAGAGGAGTGAAGCAGATGGAGGCTTAAAGCACACTGCTGGCTCATGTCCAGCCTGGTGTCCATCAGTGCCCCCAGGTCCCTTTCTGCCTGGCCGCTGTCCAGCCACTCTGTCCCCAGCCTGTAGCACTGCAGGGGTTGTTGTGGCCAAAGTGCAGGACCTGGCACTTGGTCTTGTTGAACCTCACATTGTTCGATTTGGCCCCTGGATCCTGGTCCAGGTGCCTCTGCAGAGCCCTCCTACCCTCCAGCAGATCCACACTCACACACAGCTTGATGTCAGCGTGGTTCCATGAGTCCATGGAGTGTCACAATGATCTCGGTGATTCCAGGAGGCTCCGTAGTGTCACAATGTCCCTGGATTCCTTGGGCCCCCCAGTGTCACAATGGCCCTTTGGTTCCCTGGGCCCTGCAGTGTCACAATGGATCCTTGGTTCCATGAGGTCTCACAGTGCAGCAATGGTCTCCTTGGTTCCACAGTGTCACCAGGGCCTCTTGGTGCCATGGGGCACCACGGTGTCAAAATTGTTTCCTTCATTCCATGAGTCCCTGCAGAGTAACAACGGCCCCTTGGTTATACGAGGTCCTGCAGGGTCACCATGGTCTCTGTGGTTCCGTGAGGCCCCACAGAGTAACGCTGAACTCCTTGCTTCCATGGGGCCCTGCAGTATCATGATGGCCCCATGGCTACACGAGGCCACACAGTGTCACAAGGGTCTTCTTGATTCCATGGGGCCCCACGGTGTTACAATGGACTCCTTGGTGGCACAGTGTCACAATGGAGCCCTGGTTACACAAGATCCTGCAGTGTCCCAATGGCCCCTTGTTTCCATGGGGCACCACAGTGTCCAAATTGTTTCCTTAGTGCCATGAGTCCCTGCAGTGTAACAATGTCCCCTTGGTTCCATTGGGCCCTGGAATCTCACAAGGGTGTCCTTGGTTCTGCACTGTCAAAATGGCCCCTGGGTTCAACAAGGCCCCACAGTGTCACAATGGCCCCTTGCTTTCCCAGGGCCCTGCAGTGTCACAGCCATCACAGAATCACAGAAACAGCGAGGCTGGAAAAGACCTTTGAAATCCAATGAAAATTACGGCCAAATCCAACAATGTGAGGTTCAACAAGACCAAGTGCCAGGTCCTGCACTTTGGCCACAACAACCCCTGCAGCGCTACACCACCATCAGCACTTGAGGGTGGCACAGTTCTAGTGGCACAAACAGTGTTGTGAGAGTAATGTCCTCTGGAAACCACATGAATTCATTACTGTGTTGTGCTCAGGACTGCATAGAGAGAAGCATCCAGGGAAGGGAGGCTCCAGGGAAAATGCTCAGAGCAGCCATGGACTGCACAGAGAGACATTGCAGTGGTGGGTCTGTGGGGAGAAATCACAGCTGCCTCCCTTCAGAATCACCCCCAGAACCTGGACAGGGCTGTGCTGTGTTCTAGGCACTGACCTGGAACTGAGGGATGTGGAGAAGGCCTTTGGTGTCAGGGATGTTGAGTAGGCTGGGCAGTGTCACTGTGAGACCTCTCTCAAAGCCCTTGGAAAGGCCAGAGCCATCCCAGAGGGTCCTGGGCACTTGGGAAGGGCAGACACAGAACCAGTCTGCAAACAGGGCAGGGAGGGGCCTGGGAGAGTCCCAGACTGGTCAGGCTCAGCAGGGAAGGGGAGGTGGCAAATCCTCCTGCAGCCATTCCAGGCCCTGGCAGGACAAGGCAGGGATTGCAGAGCCCCTGTGGGAGGGAAAAGAAGGGGATGTTGTGTGCCCAGACTTCAGCCAGGCCTGTGCCAGGCTCTGCTGGGGTCTCCTCAGAGCCAGGTTGGTGAGAGCTGGGCTGAAGAAGTGGAACATGGGGTGGGTGGGAATTTGGCTGAACAATGAGGCTCAAATGTCACCCATGGTACAGAGTCCTCTTGGCAGCCACTCCCCAGTGACATCCCTCAGTGAGCAGCCCTTGACCACCACTGTGGAACATTTCTATTGTCTCTACAATGGGATGAAATGCACTTTCAATGCCTTTGTGGATGCTGCCAAGTTGCAGGGAGTCTGTGACCAAACTCATCTAGTTAATGGTGACTGCAAAACATAACTGGGCAAGAGGACTGAGTTGCATAAATTTGTCTTGCCATCAGGTGACGACCAAGCTAGAAGGAAAGGGAGAAAAAAACTTATGCATCAGAAGAAAGGCAGTTCAGTAAGGACAAAAACCAAAACGCAACCAAAAATACCAAAGGAAAACCCATCCACAACACCACAAAATCCCCACAAACAAACCAACCACAAAAAACAAAGGCCACAAACAGAAGCAAATCAAATCCCCAGGAAATCTCCTATCAGCAGAAAATGTTCGACCACCTTGTGGCAGGAGAGGATTCTCTATGTGTAGGTGCTGTTTGAAAGAAAAATATCTTAAAAAAAGGAAATTAATGCCCTCCACCCCCTGCTTCTCTCAGTTGATTGCTGATGATGGTGTGACATGGAATGGAACATCCCTTGGGTCAGTGCAGCCCAGCTGCTCCATCCCTGTTCCCTCAGGAACACTTGCCCACCCCAAGCCCATTGGTTTGGGGGGAGTTGCAGACACTCCTCATGTGGGGTGAGCACTGTGACAAGGACAGGAGAACAGAACAACATTAACTCTTATCAAGGACAGGAGAACAGAACAACATTAACTCTTATCAAGGACAGGAGAACAGAACAACATTAACTCTTATCAAGGACAGGAGAACAGAACAGCACAGCCTTGGAGGAACAGATAAAGGATGTAACTGAGGCAAAGAGAAGTCCCACAAAACACAAGCAGGATTCCAGCTCAGCTCTGCAAGGCTGACAAAGCAGGAGTTATGCAAAACAACGATACTGCCCTTACAGAAAAGCAAGGGTCAAGGAACAGCCCCCTAAAAAGGAGACTGGATGTTGAAGACAGACCCCAAACAACCATATAAGGACTTGTGATAAGGGGTACAACTATGTCAAATAAAGTCAAAGGAAGTGGGGATAGCTAATGAATATGTAATCAGTGTGTCTGATAAAAACTGTTCACACAATGCTCAGTGCACTCAAATGGATAAAGGATCATCCGAGTGAAAACCATCCTGTAATAAAGAATAGCTGCTTTCAAATATTCAAAACTGTGTGAGAAGGTTTCTCTCCAGCAGATTTCAGTATCAGTGGTGTCCTTGATTCCATTATGCCCCACAGTTTCACAATGGCTCCTTGGTTTCAGGAGGCCCTGCTGTATAACAATGGACCCTTGGTTCCATTAGGGTCCATACTGTCAAAATGGCCTCCTTGGTTCTGCACTGCCACAATGCTCTCCTTGGTTCCACGAGGCCTTGGTGTGTCACAACAGCCCCTTGGTTCCATGAACTTCCGTAGTGTCACCATGGCCTCTTGGATCCGCAGTATTGCAGTTGGTTACAAGCAGCCCCACTGTGTCACAATGAATATTTGGTTCCTCTCCTTGGGTCCATGAGGCTCTGCAGTGTCACAATGTCCAATGGTTTCCATGAGTTTCATTACTATCACCAATGTCCTTCTTTCCATCGAGGCCCACGGTCTCACAAGGGCTCCTTGGTTTCATAAGGCCGCAGGGTTTCACAATGGTCTCCTTGATTCAATGAAGCCCCACAGTGTCACAATGGACCCTTGGTTCCATGAGGCCTTGCAGAGTCACAGGGGTCTCCTTGGTTCCATGAGGATACAAAAGCTCTGCATAAACATTGAGCAACACCTGCTGAACACACCTGGGAACATCTGCTTGCATCAAAAGAGGCCTTAAAGCTGAGAATGGCACCAGCAGCTTCCATCTGCAACAGAGACCCAGGGAAAGCACAGGTACAGAGAATTCAGATGAAAGACTCAAGAGAATTCTGCTCACAGAGATCATTCCTGGTCACACTGTCCCTTGTAGAAAGGTGACATCATTCCAGGCAGCCTGTACTGAGCATGGGGTTCCTGAGTGGGGTTTGTTGCTCAGGAAACCTGCTCAGGCTTTCCCATTCTTTCCTTCCAAACAGGAAAACTTCTCCTGGGCCTGTGTGCAGGCAGAGCCCTGAGGAGAGCAGGTGGGACATGGTGCAGTGGGCTGGGACACGCAGCTGCAGAGCTCAGGGACAAGGTTCTGATGCAGGGAACAGGGATGTCAGTGCCAGGTGGGCGATGTCAGACATGCTGAGGTTGGGGGTGAGGAGCAGCTTGTCCAAACAGGGTCAGCCTGCAAGGGGCTCATTCTTCTCCATGCCCAGACCTCCTAAGGAGACATTCAGCATCAAGATCACTTGGGGAATGCTTCTGTCACCTCTTCTCTGAACTGGAAAACAAAAAAATGCTCGATTCAAAAAACAAAAAATCATGAGGTGCACTTTGAAATGTCCCTCCTTAACAGAACTCCAAACTGACTCCAATCAGCTGCACAAGCCCTGGAGACTTGAAGACAATTGAAGGAAGACAAGGAGCTCCTGAGGGCTTTCTGTATTTTAAGGAGCCCCACGGTGCATTTGGGGCTGAGTCCAGGACCCTCAGGCACTGAGAGAAGGATGAAGAAGCTGCTCAAGGAGTCAGAAGCCAAACTCCAAGTCCCTTGGAGCACCAATGGGCCCCACTGAGGGGGCAGGGACTGCCAGAGCCTCCCCAGGGACTCGTGAGAGCAGATCCTTGAGCTGTGCCAGGATTGCAGGGAGCCAAAGGCTGTGAGCAGGGAACTGCAATGCTGAGAAAGCCCTGGGCTGCTTGGAGGAAGCAGAAAGGCCCAGCCCTGAGCCCAGGCCTGGCACAGCAGGGCCTGTCCCTCCCGGGTGGCTCAGGGCTCTTTGTGGGGCAGTGGGATGTGAGGGGGAGGAAGGACAAATGCCATAAACCTGTGTGACCCTCCAGATCCTCATGGAACCCAGGGGCCACTGTGACACTGTGGGGCTGTAACACCCCAGAGCACTCAAATGCTGGGGGTAACCAAAGGCTCCTTGACTCCAGTTTGGTGCACAGGAGAAACACCAACCAGATATTCTCAACAGGTCAAAATGACACAAAATTTGCTGCAAAAATACAGAGAACCAAGGCAAACTTAGGCAAAGCATTTCATACAACATCCAATTCAACATAAAACACTAATTGTAGCATCAACATCATTAATTACCCATTTAACCTAGAAACCTTTAAACCTTTACGATGTTAAGTTAGCCAAAAATGTTCCAGGAGAAGAGGATTAGGAAAGAAAGAGAGAAATACAGAAGATCTATAGAAAGACACACACAAAGTGAACAATTCCCAGGGTTCCAGCATGGGTGAGACAGAAACCCCAGAAAAAGGCAGGGTCCAGACCAGGGACTGAGCTCCTGCTCCATCTTTTAAGCCCCTGGGGCCTTTGTGGGCGTCCTGCCAGGTGGGACTTCTGGTTGGTCACCTAATCAGGGGCTGGGTTAGCACTGCCTACTGTGTGATTGATTGATTGATTGATTGACAGCTCATCCCAAGATGTCTCCAGACATTGATCTCATCCAGCCTCTGACAGCAACCCTGGTGACACTGCGGAACCTCATGGAACCAAGGGGCCTCTGTGACACATCAAGCCCTCAGTGGAACAAAGGAACCGTTGTTGACAGCACAGAAACTCATGGAACCAAGGGGCCACTGTGACACTGCAGATCCAGGGACACCATGGGGACACTGTGGAACCTCATGGAACCACAGAGACCATTGTGACACTCTGGTGCCTCATGGAATCAAGGAGAGCATGGTGAAACTCAGGGGCCCTGTGGAACCAAGGGTCAGTGATCAAACTGTGGGGCCCATAGAGCCAAGGAGCCACAGGGACACTGTTGGGCCCCATGGAGCCAAGGGGCCATTGGGACACTTCAGGGCTTTGTGGAAGCAAGGGGCCATTGGGACATTGCAAGGCCTCATGGAAGCAAGGGGCCATTGTGACCCTGTGGGGCCCCGTGAAACCAAGGGAACATGGAACAGCTCTGGCTGGCTTGGCCTCCCGGGGGCCACCTGACAGGTCTGTCTGACCTTGGCATGTCGAGGGCCACTGCTCATCTGTCCCTGCAGCACTGGGGCTCTGTGCTTTCCTTCCTATGGCAAAGAACTGTCCTTCTCCTCCAGGTGCCCATGGGATTCCTCCTCCAAATTTCCTTATGTGCAAAGATTGTTCCCAGATGAAATCTGCCAGGACAGACAGATCTGGCTGGCTTGGCAGCCTGGGGGCCACCTCTCATCTGCCTTGGGAACACTGGGACCATGTGCTTTCCTTTCCTATGGGATAAAAGCACCTTCCTCATCCAGGTGCCCATGGCCAAAATTGGGAATCCACCTCCAGAATTCCCTATATCCAAGGATGGCTCCCAGACAAATGCTGCCAGGACTGACAAGTCTGGCTGGTCTTGGCTTCCTGGCTCTCATCTGCCTTCGAAACACTGGGGCTCTGTGCTTTCCTTCCTAATGAAAAGAACTCTTCTTCCATTCCAGGCACCTACGGCCAAAATTGAGATTCCACCTCCAAAATTCCCTATATCCAGGGATTGCCCCCAGATGGAGGTGCCAGGAGAGACAGGTCTGGCTGGCTTGTTCTGAGTGGCCACCCCTCATCTTCTTCCAAAACTCTTGGAGTTTGCACTCATATTTCCCATGGGAAAACCCGTCCATCTCGACCATGTGCCCATAGCCAAAATTGGGATTCCAATTCCAGCACTCTGCACATCCAAGGATTGCTCCCAAGTCAAAGCTGCCAGGACACTTGGCCTTCTTGCCTTTCTTTCTGATGGAAAAGAACAATCCATCTCATCCAGGCACCCATGACCGAAATTTGGATTCCATTTCCAAAATTCTATATATGCAAGGATTGCTCCCACATGAAAGCTGCCAGGACAGACAGGTCTGGCTGTCCTTGGCCTCTTGGGGGCTGCCTCTCAGCTGCTTTTGAAACACTGGAGCTCGGTGCTTTCCTTCCAATGGAAAAGAACCGTCCTTTTTGTCAATGTGTTCATTGAGATTCAATTGAGATTCTGCCTCTCAAATTCTGTATATCCAAGGATTCCTCCGTGACAAAAGCTGCCAGGACAAACAGGTCTGGCTGTCTTGGCCTCCCAGGAGCCATCTCTCATCTGCCTTTGAAGCACTGGGGCTCTGTGCTTTCCTTCGTATGGAAAAGAACCGTCTTTCTTATAAATGCAGAAATGGCCGAAGTTGGGATTCCACCTCCAAAATTCCCTATATCCAAGGGTTGCTTTCAGACAAAAGCTACCAGGGCAGAGGGGTCTGTCTGGCCTTGGCCTCTGATGGCTGCCTTTCATCTGCCCCCGAAACACCGGTGTTCTGTGCTTTCCTTCCTATGGAAAAGAACCGTCCTTCTCTAAGAGTCCCTGTCCAAAACTGGGATTTCACCTCTAAAATTCCTTATATCCAAGGGTCGCAACCAGACAAAATCTGCCAGTACTGTCTGGTCTGGCTGGCCTTGGCCCCTGGTGACTGCCCCTCATCTGCCCCTGAAGCCCTGGGGCTCGGTCATTTCCTTCCTATGGAGACCATGGGGACACGGTGAGGACATTGTGGAACCCTGGAGACCATAATGACACCTCGGGGCCCTGTGAAATGAAGGGGCCATTGTGATCCTGCGGGGCACCGTGGGTCCATGGAGAGCATTGTGGCATTGCAAGGCCCCATGGAATTGTGGAGACCATTGTGACCCTGTGGGGCCCCATGGAACCAAGGGAACATGGAACAGCTCTGGCTGCCTTGGCCTCTCGGGGGCTGCCTGAAATGTCCAGTGTGTCTTGGAATGTTGAGGGTCGCTGCTCATCAGCCCCTGAAGTTCTGGAGCTCCTTGCTTTCCTTCCTATGGAAAAGAACTGTCCTTTTTTCATATGTCCATGGCCAAAACTGGTACTCCCCTTACAAAAATTCCCTGTGTGCAAAGGTTTCTCCCAGACAAAAGCTGCCAGGACAGACAGCTCTGGCTGGCCTTGGCCTCTGGTGGTCACCTCTCATCTGCCCCTGAAACACCAGGGATCTGTGCTTTCCCTCCTACGGAAAAGAACCATCCTTCTCATCCAGGCACCCATAGATGAAATAGGATTTGGCCTCCAAAATCCCGTATAGGCAAGGACTGCTCCCCGCAGAAACTTCCAGGAGAGACAAGTGTGGCTGGTTTGGCCTCCCGAGGGCTGCCTCTCGTCTACCACCAAAACACTGGGGCTCTGTGATTTCCTTCCAGTGGAAAAGAACTGTCCTTCTTCTTTAGGTGTCCATGGCCGATACTGATATTTTACTTCCCAATTTCCATCTATCCAAGGATTGCTCCCAGACAAAAGCTGCCATTACAGACAGGTCTGGCTGGCCTTGTCCTCTGGGGATTTTCTTAGGCTATGAGCAAAATGTTTTCATTTATAAACACCTTGGAGAGAGCCCAGAGATCTGCCAAGGTGGGGTTTGGAGGCCTCAAGCCCATGGTCACGATATAGGGACAAAGGAGATCTGTGCTCAGTGGAGTGGAGACTGAGGACAGCGGAGGAGAGCCCTGGGAGGGATTGAAGGGCGGTTTCAGAGATGGTGGATCCTTTTGACGTAGCAGAGAACAGCTGGAGGAAGAAAGAATTAATGCCAAGGGCAGCGGGGGAGGTCCAGACTGGAAATGAAGAGAAGGGAATTTCTGTCCCAGGGAAGGGCTGTGGTGCAATACGTCCCCCAGAAGGAGTCTGGAGCAGCCCAAGGCTTTGTGTGCCCAGGCAGAGGCAGGCAGGACGCAGAGCTGCCAGCAAAGGAAG
>JAMPIT010000087.1:0-11049 GCA_026261815.1 Monarcha castaneiventris obscurior | reverse complement strand
TCAGCCACTCAGAGTGGCCCTGCTGTACTGCTTGAGGCTGCTTTTGAGTAAAACTTCTTGAAAGAACTTCCCTTGCTCTTTCTTTTGTCTTTCTTAGCAGCTGCCCTCCATTGGCAATCTCTTAGATATCCATGTTGGAAGGCACCCTTGTGGATCATGGAGTCTAAGCCTTGACTCCACACTGTTTGAGCTACACTTCAATCTCTGAGTCATCGAGGTCGAAAAAGACCCTGAAGATCACACAGTCCAACCAGAAACTGAACACCGCCTACTCCACCCATTGGCCACATCTCCAAATGCCACATCCACACAACTTTTAAACCTTGCTGAGGCTGCTGACTCAGCCATTTCCCAAGGCAGCCTGCTCCCAAGCTTGAGATCCTCTTCATGGAAGGAAAATTTCCTAGACATCCAATCTAAAGCTCCTGTGGCACAACTGGAGGTAATTTCCTCTGCTCACATTGTTCCCTGGCCTAATAGAATGACCCCCAGCTAGCCACACCCTCCCTTCAAGGACCACACAAATCGTGTCCGGAGGCTGGGCTGTGAAACCAGCTCCTCCCAAAAGAGAGGATGGTGATGCTTTTGCACTGGAGTTTCCATGATCCAGTGGCACCAAATGGGCTGTCGGTGGGCAGAAGAGTTTCAGGCTGCTGGGAAGTGTTTCCATGGGAGGAGAACCCTTCTGCCAATCCATCAACCAAGGCAATCCATGCCCTTCCAAGCAAAAGGCAAAACAGGAATTTTCCTTGTAGAAAATGTAAAGGTTTGGAGTGAAAGTCAGGGCTGGTATGTGCCTGGATTTCCGTGTGCATTTTGGCAAGCTGCAAGGTCAGACTGTGAAGATGGGATCCCTGCACCCAATAAATGCCCTCTTGCTCTGAGGCCTTCCATGGCGCTGGCAGCACAAGTGGATGCCTTAGGTTTTAAACTTCCATCTTTTTCAAATCCTGTACTGCCTAGTGTGTAACTCTGAAGTGTCTTGTAGCCTGTTAACTTCTGCTCTCATGCTAGGTAGACGTAACAAAGCCTCTCCAGGCCTGCTCTCAAAAGACTGTCCTTGGACCAAAAAGGATAAACCAAAAGCCTCTAAAGGGGAGGCAAGCTTGGGGAAATTACATCATTAACTAAAGCTTTAATTGAAGAATTAACCCTGATACGCAAATGAACTAAAATTATAAAAGTGTGAAGAACTCGTGACCTGTCGTCCATCTTGGGGTCCATCTCGGCAGTAGCCTCTGGACTCTCCAGGGTGTACCTTTGAAGGCCTTTCAAATAAATACCTACCTTTATTCCCTTATTCCTGTGTAGTCTCTGGTTTTTAGGTGGCCACTTCAGGCATCAAAGTGAGGGCCCTTCCTTGGCCTTTGCCTTCAGCAAGGCCCCAGTTTGGGCAAAGCCTCAATTCCCTAAGAAAGCAGCTCAGATTTCCACTGCCTGCCCCAAAGGATGCCAGAGGACAGACAAGCTCAACAAGGTGCTCATACAATACAGCTTAGGCTACCGCTTTCTGCCCTTGTAGCTCTGGAGCCTTGGAGGGCAAGGCTGCCTGCCTTGGGCTGACTTTCAGCAGCTCTCCTGCTAACACCACTGGAAACCCCAAGGCTCTTTGGGCTCAGCCCAGGCAAAAGCACAGAGAAGCCTTTCTCTGACTTTGTAGACCCCTGAGATGAGCAAGGACCATGAGTGTGCCCAGAAGAGGCCATCAGCACTGCACAGCAGCTTCTCTCAGCCAGAGAGTGCCAAATGGCACTAATGCTATGGTTTGGCCTTTGTGTTGTGTTTTGTTTGGAGCCTTTTCCCCCACAGGAAAACCTGGGGCATTTGCCGTGTTGCGCACCTGCCTTGGAGTGGTCTGCTCTCGGTGCTGCCTACACCTGTCTCAAAACTGTGCCTTTGCCCGTGTCTTTCCTCTCCTACGATGTGTCATTTCAAGGGGTTGATGGCTAACAGCCTTTCTCTTTTCTCACCTTGTGCTCAAGAGCTGGGAGAGACACTGACCCCCCTCCCCTGGCCCAGCTTGGGCCTAAAAGGGGTCTTGTCTTGGTCTGGAGGATGATGATGCTTTATTCCCTCACTGTCTGCTTTATGCCCAGAAAACAGTTGCTGTAGCTTTCAGACGGACCTGGGGGCTGGGGCCGGGAGCCTTGGACTCCTGTGTGGGCTCTGTTCAATCTCTCTCTCTCTGGGTGCTCCAGCCTGGGACATCACATTGCTCCTTTTGTTGGATTGGATTGGGCTTTTTTGCAAGCCTGAAGCAAAAATTTTTTTCTCCTCTCCCTTCCCCTAGCCTGGAGGCTGTACCAGGAATCCTCCTGGTGGTTTGTTTGTTTTTTTTCCTTTGAACTGTTTTGGCTTGGCTTGTTTTTTTCTCTTTTTGGCCTGTTTGGGGAGCTGGTGGGACCGCCCTGAAGCCGAGAGCTTGGAAGAGCTGAACCAACACGAGAAAAGGACATTAAAATCCACCAACTTCGCCTGCTGCAAGGAGAAGACCCGGGCCAGAAATCCATCAGGTTCCCAGCTGCTGTGAACTCTTTTCTCCTCCCGTCCCCAGAGACAAAAGAAGGGCAGTCGCCACCTTTGCCTCTTGGCCACATGGCCAGGTGGGAGTGGGGTGTAATGTTCCAATGTGCTTGTTTTTTCCTTTTTCTGTGCCTTGCAGGCACCCTTATAATTTTTTGTTAATAAAGAGGTTCTATTTTCACTTTCACCTACTGGTTTAGATTTCTCTCATTGTCAGAAGAAAAGGGAGTTCTTGAAGCCCTCTCTCTTTAGAGAAAAACACTCTTAATTGAGTGCTTTTCACTAGAATTTGTCTCCAAACTGAGACAGGGTCCAAGGCAGCTGACTGTGCGCAGGGCTGCAGGAGGCAAAGCCTTGGCAGCAGGCGCAGGGAGATGAGCCCTGGCCTCGGCTGTGTCCAGCTCTGGGCTCCCCAGTGCAAAGCCAGCACTGGCCATCCTGGCAGGCAGTGCTGCTCCCGGTGCCCCACCTGTGCCCAGTCCGGGCTCCCTTGGGCTCGGACCATTGGGTGGGTCAGTTGGACCCAGCATCCATGAGCGGCAGCAGCAGCCCAGAGCTGTCCTGTGTGCGGATCGAGAGTGCGAGCAGGAGCACTCTTACAAAGCGATTTCAGCCCAGTCCTGACATCCTGTTTCCCATCCTCGCTGTCAGGGACTGGCCAGTGACCTTGCGACAAGGCCAGGGTCCACCTGTGCCAGGCAGGATGGGCCAGGCCAGGAGCTGCTTCGGCTGCAGGTAGGCTCCCCCACAGCTCGGGGACACGTGTGCACGGCTGGGTCCCACAGCAGAAGGGGCCACCTTTCTCACTGCTGCTGCTCTCTGCTCTGCAGGAAGGTTCTCAGTGGTGATGAGGCCGTGCTGAGCATGGACGTGGCCCTGAGCCATGGCCCCAAGAGGAGCCAGAGGCGCCTTCTCCTCCTCCCAGAGGAACTGGTGGTCACCAAGCTGCAGTAAGAGCCTCAGGGCCCAGCTCTGCACCATGCCTGTCCCTGGGCCCGGCCACAGACAGCCTGGCCTAATCCCCAGGCCCTGGCCCCTTGGTGCTGGATGCACCAGTGTGTGCCGATATTGGCAGGGCAAAGGAGGGGACACACCAGGGCTCTGAGCCGGGGGATGCCAGGGAGGCCACCTGCCACTCATTGCTTGCCTCTGCTTCTGCAGCTGGGGCACCACCCTGTGCCCAGGGCTCTGCCTGGCCCTGTGGCAGCTGTGGCTGCTGAGCACCAGCAAGGAGGCAGTGCTGAAGACACAAGAGCAGCAGCAGCAGGAAGGCAGTGAGGAGGATGCCACTTCCATCATCCTCGTCTGGCCTACTGGCTCATGCATTGCCACGTTTGGGTGAGTCACGGTGCTATGTGCCTTGGCAGGGCACGTTGTTCCCAGCCATGGGAAGCGGGAGAGCTTTGCCACCCTTGCAGTGGCCTCTGGCCTCTGTGCACTGCCTGGTCAGGGAGTGGCCTGTGTCAAAAGGTGAGCTTTTGGTTGCCAGAAGGGAAGGGCAAAAGCTGCTGCTCTGGCAGCTCAGAGGGAGCCGCGGCTTGAGCTGCACCTCTGTCCTGCCCACAGCATGGGCTTTTGCCTTGCCCTTGTGTCCCTGGCCCTGGGTCAGAGCTGTGTGGGCATGCGTGTCTGCCCAGGGGCTGGGGCGGTGGGGCCTGATGCTGGTTCTCCTCTCTGTCTGCAGGCTCCCAGGTGCTGGAGGAGCTGTGGGTGGGCACGCTACAGGGGTAAGCTGTTGCTGCTGCTGCTGCTGCAGGGGGATGGATGCTCCCGCAGCAGCAGCAGCACAGGGCAGCACAGCTCCTCAGCTGGGGAGAGCTGCCCCTGCGGCTGTGGGCAGCTGTTGGGCACAGCTGCCTGACAAGGAAGCATAGGCGGCTGGGGCTCACCCAGCTCTCTGCCCATCCCTATTGCCACTGCACAGGGCCCAGGGAGCCCAAGTGGCCCGTGCGCCATCCATCAAACCCCTGGAGAAGGAGTTGAGCCGCTGCTGTGCAGTGAGTGTCTCTCGACTCTGTGCTTGAGCACTGCTCCCCCAGCCGAGCCGCAGAGGTATCACTGCTCACCTTCTTGCCCTCCTTCTCTCTTGCCCAGGACAGGACACTGAGCACTCCACGAGGCTGGAGAGGCTGATTGCAGACCTGGAAAAGGTGAGGAGGGCTGCCTCTCATCCCAACCCCTCTGGCTGTGCTGGGCTGCCAGGGCGGTGTGAACAGTGGAGGGAACTTGTGCAGGAGGAATCAAGGCTCCCTGGGCAAGCAGAGGCGATGGGGAGTCACCGGCAGCACCATCACGTCCTTGCTGCTGGCACTGGCAGCCTGATGTTGGGCAGGGCAGAGGCACCCAGCTCAGCCACGCTCAGGCTGCTGGGGCTGGGCAGCTGCTGACCAGTGGCCCTTTGTGCTGTGGGGCTGCTCTGTCAGCACACCTCGGTTGTTGCAGGCTGATCCCCACCAAGGGCCTGCGGTGGCCCCGTCCAGCGATGGAGGACAACTTGACATCTCGCCAGGTGAGTTTGGGAAGCAAAGGTGATCTCTTCCTTGGCCGAGCTGCCCTCACTTGTGCCCCAAGTGTGGCCATGCAGCTGTGGCACCCTGAGGGAGGGCATCCTCTGGACAGGCAAGGGCACCTGCTGGACTGTGACCACTGGAAATGGTTGTGCAGGGACAGAGAGCCTGCAGTGCTGCCCACAGCTTGGAGAAGGGCAGGGACTGGACTGGGACTGCTTTTCCCAGTGAAACACCAGCTCTCAGGAGACCCTGAGCCACAGCCACCCTTGCAGCTGCCTGCTCCCTGCCTGGGGTTCTGCATGGCTCCATACAGTGCTGAAGGCAGGGCAGGCCGGCGCAGAGCAGGGCAGGACAGGCTGCAGCAGCGCTGGCCTGGTGGTCTCCACTGACGGCTTTTGGTTCTCTTTTCCTCTGTAGCAGCAGGGATCGGTGGCAGCGGCAGAATAAGGAGGAGGTGGCTGCCCTGGCCCTTTGCTCTGCAGCGCGGCCCAGCTGGGGCTGCCCGGGCACCGGGGCAGGAGGGCTCCGGCTGCAGCAGGGCGTTCTTTGGGCAGCCCCTGGCAGCCGTGTGCACGGAGGATGGCACGCTGCCCGGCCCATCCAGGTAAGGCAGCCGCACAGGGGCTGCCCGGCCCTCCCTCTGGATGCTGCACAGCCAGTGTCCCCACGCATGTCCCCCAGCCATGGGGAACTGGGCTCTTCAGCCGTGCCTCAGGCTTCTGCTCCCAGCCCCTTTGCAGCAGGAGGCAGCGAGCCCAGGCTGGGGCGGAGCTCTGGGAACAGGCCAGCTCCTCACACAAGTCCCTGCCCTCCTGCCTCTCCTGCAGGAGCTGCTGGCTGTCCTGCACCAGGAAGGGCCCACGACAGAAGGCATCTTCAGGAGAGCAGAGAGTGCCAAAGCCCGGCAGGAGCTGTGGCAGGCCCACAGGACCACGGCCTGCCCGTTGACATGGCAAGCCAGCCGGTGCTGCTGCTGGCCATGGTCCTCAAGGTGAGCCCTCCTGCCCTGCAGCTGCCTGGGCCACCATGCTTCAAGGTTCACCGGCAGCCCTTGGCATTGCAGGACTTGCTGCGAAGCATCCCCGGCAAGCTCCTCGTCACCGACCTCTACGAGGACGGTGATGCAGATGGCCAGCAGGGAGGACAAGATCTGTCAGCTCAAAGAGTAAGTGTGGGCAGCAGCTTCCAGCTCTGCAGCAGGCACTGCTGGAAGCCTGGCACTCTCCCGAAAGGGGACGCTGTCCTGAAGGGGCTGTGTTTTTGGGCAGCTCGCTCTTGCTGGCTGGCAGTCTGAATTTGGGGCAATGCACAGGGAGCGTTCCCTTGTGTGGGCTCAGGGGAAATCAGAGCTGGGCAGCAACGCCCTGCATCCTTCCTGAGGGAGCTCTGGAGCCCTGACCACTGGCTGAGAGCGCCTGCGGAGCTGTGCAGCAGCCGCTGGCTGCCCCCTGCCCGGGGCCAGCTCTGGGGGCGGCCGTGGGCAACATGGGCCTGCTGATGGACGCTGCCTTCCTGTTCCCTCAGGGTGGCTGTTATAAACGAGCCAATCAATATTATGATTAAAGAGAATTTATTAATAATCAAAGTATGAAATTCGGAAAGAGCCACAAAGGAAAGCAACACCAAGCCAGGCAATCGGCGCTGGGTGAACTGAGTTCCGACCTCTATCGGTTTGAATCTCGCCTGTTCACCGCTGAAGTTTCTCTGAGGTGTCTTTTTACACCTTTTTCCTTCTTTGTTAGTTTTATCTTTTCAATACAAGAATATAATTTTCCTGTTTTTTTCACCACGTCTGACGACAGTTCCTGAAATCAGCAGATGATTTTTGCTGTTGGAATCAGTTTCTGGTGAAAGTGTATTATTGTTGCTTATACATACATCCTGGAACCATATTTCTGTATATACACACACATCCTGGAGCTCTGCTAGATGAGGAAATCCCACGGAATGCTTATCTGTGGAATGCAATTAGAATGTACCTTGCTGGGGCTTATTCAGACAGAAATCCCTTGAGCAGCACAATTCTGGCAGTCACCTGTTTGTGCTTTTCTCAGCCTCAGCAAAATGCTGTAATCTTTAAAATTTCAGCATGAATTATTTTGTATCATATACTACAGTGGCCAAGATTGCCCGCAGCAAACCTGCTCCTCCTCAGGCAGCTGCTGGCACTGCTGCCACTCATCGGCCAGCACGTGTCCAGCAGCAGAATGACCTGCAGCAGCCTGGCCATCTGCCTGGGGCCAAACCTGCTGAGCCCACCCCAGGAGGAGCAGCTGGAGCTCGAGGCCATGCTGGCCGAGAACAAGAAAGTAACGCTGCCTTCAGCAGCTGGCTGCAGCCTTGCTGGCCAAAGGCAACTTGGCTGCCCAGAGGTGCCTGTGCCTGGCGGCCCCCTGTGTCCAGCCAAGGCTGGTGCAGGAGCTGCCTGCAAGAGCGTGCCCCTCAGCCAGCGCCTTCGTTCTGTGCAGAGGCAAGGCTCAGCCCTGATGGCAAGGGCTGCTTGGCACGCTCTCAGGGCCCTGGGCTGAGGGCAAGGCTTTCCTGTGTGCAGGTGAATGCTCTGGTGGACTTCGTGCTGGTGAATCACGGGGAAGAGGGGGAATCAGAGGTTAAATGATTTACTAAGATGCTGTTTGTTAAAAACAAGGCATACAGCTTGCTCAACACTTATTGTGCCTACCAAAGCAGAAGGAATCTTGACCAAAGATCCTGTTTTCAAAACTAAAACTAACTTAAACCAGCCTTGAAGTTTGGACTTGGGCCAGGGACATAAAGAGCATGTGGAGGGAAGCAAGGTGAAAAGTTTAGAAGGAGGAAGAGTCTTTTATTTCATCTGAGGAAGACTCTTACTTCATCCCGGAGACCCCTGCCCACGACCACCAGACGACACTGCGCAAGCGCAATGCAGATGCAAATGAATTTTGGGTTCATTATAATACGAAGCGAGGCTAGGCGGGGCTAGGTAATGAATATGTATAGGTGTATTGGGAAACTTAATGAATGTGGAGTTTGTAACCCGATTTATACCAAGCTGAATGCAGCTGTCGGTACGCATGACTTTGGAGGAATTATCCCCCATGCGTCCCAGCTGGAATAAACATACCTACTTTACTACTTATTCCAGTAGTGGAGTCTTTCCTACATATCACTGGAGAACTCACATGACATCTCTGGGGAAGAGGTGGCTGGCGCCAGCGAGTCACCAGCACCCACAGAGCCATGCACAGGTAGGAGCAGGAACAGAGCCTTGTCCCAGCCTGGGACTCAGGGCCCCAGAAATCTCAGCATCGAGAGGACAAGCAGTGTAGGGCTTGCCTGTGGGTTTTGCTTTCTTTGTTCTTGTCCTCCAAGTCGTCACTTTGCTGCACATGCTTTTACTTTCTAGAGATGCACCGGGAAGAGCAAAGTGGCCCTGCAGGAAGAGAAGACGAGGAACCCCAGGCAGAAAGCGATCTGGATGCATCCCACTCTCTGCCAGAGACCCGGCAAGAAGATGGTGGAGAGGCCAAGGTGCTGGAGGCCCAAAGAGCCTATGCTGCCACAGTCGGGGCCAGGCGCGATGGCGGAGCTGCCGCTGCCCGCGGGGCTCGACGCCCGCACCTTCCCCGCCAAGCTGTGGCGTCTGGCGAACAGCCCCCGCGTCCGCTCCGTGCGCTGGGACAGCCAGGCCCAGGGGCTGCTCATCGACCGCGCCCTCTTCGAGCAGGAGCTGCTCAGCCCGGCCGGCGCCCACGGGGCGGGCGGAGACGGGGCGGCGACGTCCCCGGACGCCTTCAAAGCCACGCACTTTGGCAGCTTCGTGCGGCAGCTAAACCTCTACGGCTTCCAAAAAGTGCCGGGTTGGTTTGGCGCGGCTGTGCCGGGCGATGCTGGGGCCTGGCTCCACTTCAAGAACCCCAACTTTCGCCGCGACCGCCCCGACCTGCTGCTGCGCATCAAGCGCCTGACCAGGGCCAACAGGCAGCGCCTGGCAGCCGGGCTGGAGGTGCGCAGCCGCCAGCCCTGCCGCTTCCAGCAGCTCCGCACGGAGCGGCCGCTGCCGGCCTTCCCCGCCGGGCAGCCCCTCAGCGCCGGTGAGACGGGGTGGGAGCTGCGGGCCTGAGGGTGGCGTGGGCTTTGGCCGTGGGCATGGGTGGGGAGCGGGCCCTGCCCGTGCCGGGGCCGCTCAGCGCGGCTGCCCCGGCCGGCACAGGGGCTGTCCTTGGGCAAGGCAGCTGTGCCGGCAGGGCCCGGGAGCTGTGCCGGGCTGCCGGGGGCTGCGGGACGGTCCCGCCGGGGCTGTGCTCGCCACAGCCTGGCCTGCTCGGCCTGGGGTTTCCTTCTAACCCTCCTGGTGATGCCCGAAAGATAGGCTGGAAATAATTCCCCATAGACCGATGTCTATAGAGCAAGTATTTGTTTATTGCAGCGCTGGTGCTGAGAGGGATTTCTCCTCCTAATTCACCCACCTTTGTCAAGTGCCGTGGTTTATTTATACAGTAAAATTTTGCTTAATGTTGCCGTGTCATTACAGCATCATCACAGACGTGCCGGAACTAATTTACATAGCAAGATCTCACGGTTATTAGATAATTCTTTGCACTGTGCATGCAATTCCCCAATTCGGGGGTCTTTGGGGGTCTTTGATGAAGGCTTCTAAAGTCTTACTCACACTTGAACGTTTCAACTTTGTCTTCGAGGCATGCGCAGTTGTGATGCCCTTCAGTCTATCTGGTCTTAACCGGCCTAAATTCTTGGTTTTGTGGATAATTGGCTTGGCTTGCCAATTTCTCATTAGTACTACACTTACTTATCTCTAAAATACACCTGGTAAGTTTTTACCTCTTTTCTTTTTCTCTATTCTGCGTATAAGCAACTAGTTAACTGTATACTAGCCATTACATTGTATAAGAAGTTATTCATATTAGATTATATGGATATTAAAAGTTATGATTCAGGTTATAAGCATCAGGTTATAGGTATAGAAATTATAATTTAGGTAATAAGCATCAGGTTATAGGTATCAGGTTACATTAATATTCTTCAAGTTATATTGATAAAAGTAATGATTTGGGTTCTATTAATATTAAGGTTACATAGATATCTTATATCTCAAGCTGTGTAAGCACCTTGTTGTTGTGACCTGAGTTACATAGACATCACTGGGGAAGCTCTGAGATCTCCTCTTCCCTGATGGAAGTGCAGGTGCTGCCAAGGGAAATGTCCCAATACTGACTCAGTGTTCCCTTTGCTTCCCAGGTTTCCCATCTGCTGTCCCTGAGAGACACCCCCTGGGCCTGGCTGTCCCAGGAGAGCTGCTCTGCACGGGAGGAAGTGACCAAGGGAGAAGCTTTGAAGATGGGGCAGCTGGAATCACTCTTCTTGTGATTTAAAGATCACTCTCTTTCTATTTCAAGATGTATGGGCTTGCACATAAGATAGTGATAATTACGTGGATATTTACATGTAGGTTGCTATTTGTATAGGTGTATTTCTATAGGTATATTTATGGATGTATGCTATGTATATCTGTATGTATATATATACACGTTTGTAATTACATGCATGTGTATATATCTAAGTATATATGTATGCTTTTATATCTGTGTTTAGTTCTATTTCCTATGTATAGAGTTTTCTAGGTATCTATTTCTGTTGATGTACTTGTAGGCGTATGGCTATTTAAATAGGTACAGTGGTATTTGTATAGCTATATATGTCTATTTTTATATTTTTGTATGTATATTGATGTATTTCTATGTGTAACTGTTTACATATGTGTTGAGATGTACAGCTGTGTATTTGTATTGATTCAGTTGTATGGATACTTGGATTGGTATGGTTGTCTATAGATAGATTTGTTGTATTTATCTTATTTACATATACAGTATGGGATATGTAATATTTAATCTATATCTTTATATTGTGGTGGTTATAAACGTCTTTATTTCTATTTAAATATGTATGGGGTTGTATAGTTGTATAATGCTGTTTATTGAGTTCCTGGCATAGGGCTATTTAGAGAGGGATATTGATA
>JAMPIT010000085.1:0-10177 GCA_026261815.1 Monarcha castaneiventris obscurior | reverse complement strand
AAATGGTGACCCCGATGTGATCGACGATGCCGAGCCTCGCTACGTGACACCACCCGGCGTGAGGGGAGACTCTCGAGTGCATCGGATACTGATATTCAGCGGATCGAGCACGACGGTAGCGGGTAAGCAGCTGACCTGATCCCTGCTGCCCCGGCAGGAAGCCTTGCACAAATTGGGAAGTGCAAGAAGAAAGGACTCCGTGGGGATTGCTGAGGCTGACAGCTAGTCTGAAGGCCTCAGTCTCACAGAAGTTGACCTAAAAGCAGTCAGAATTTACCCGTGAGAAACTGCAGCAACAATGAAAGCCACAGTGATAGCCAGAAGAATGATCAGCGAAAGAAGATGTTCGGGACACAAGGAGAAGATGTTCTTGTTATGGAGTATCAAGATTGTACAGGAAGAGACTTGCATATAATATGTAGCTAATTGCTTGTATAGCTTTTTGTATTGCTGTTTGAATGGTCATTGTTTTGTAGACAGCCTGACATTGTTTTGCTACATGTGCCAATCATGTGTCACAGTAGCTGTGAAGAGGTATAAGAATAATAGCAGAGAAGAATAAAGATCCTTTTGCGGCTTTGGATCACTATACATGTGGCATGTCCGTCTCTACCGCCACATATGGTGACCCCCGACGTGATTGAAGGGCTGATGCGATACTTGGAGTTACTGTGATCCAAAGAGCCTGCCTGGAGAGCAGGGAGCCTGCGTGGGAAGCAGGGGAGACGGAGCCCCGCGGAAAATAAGAGTAGCGTGGAGAGCTACCAAAGACCAGTCTGCAGAAATTTTAAGGTAGGCCGCTAGGAACAAACTATAAGAGCAAATATATCCCCAGAGGAAAAATCAATAGTTAATGTATTGACATCGATGTTAAAATGATGTGACATAAATTATGATAAATTAACATTGCAAAATCTGTTACTGTGGTGCAAAAATCAAGGATTCGAGGTTTCAAGCACCAACGCTTTTAGCGTATGGACATGGGAAGCAGTGGGACTGCAAATATTTGACCTTGCTTCTCTTAGAAATGATACTGCTTTAGAACTTATGACAACTTAGAGATTAGTTTTAAACACTTTGAAAGAATTAAAAAAGGAACAAGACACTGCAGAAGCTGGCACAGCAAAGAGAACAGAGACAGATAATGCTGGCCGGACTGAGGACATTGCGGCGGGGGGGGTGGACAGAACGCGGGTTGAAGCGGCAAAAAATGTATTTTTTCCAGTACCCAAGCCACGGAGAGCTTCGCTTTTTGCCCTTTCCAACCCTGCTTCTCGCTATGCTTCCCCTTCTCCCGTCCCCGTAAATTCCTTTGATCTGCCTGTGCAACCGGGTGGGGGGAATGACAGTGATGGAAAGGGTGGGAATGAAATTGTACCCTCAGCACCCCTGCCACCTCCTATTACTAATCCGTTTGTACAAGGCGCGAGTCAGTTTGTACTGGTGACTCAAAGTGATAACCTGCCTTCTAAAGATACTCTAGCTCTGCAACCCAATCCTGTAGCTTCAGGTGTGCGAGACCCTGCAGCTTTTTGGAGGGAAATGCGGCTTAAAGCCTTGGCTGCGGGAGATTGTGAAGCTGCAGAGCGGCTTGCTGCTATCCCACAATTGCCAGACTCAGAGGTGTCACATTCGCAAGAGCCTGTAGCCTTTGCTTTTCCGGTCATTAGAGGGAGAGGTCTGGGGCCTGATCAATATGTGCCGTTTAACTGGCAGGTACTATCTGAGTTACGTCAGCTTGCTATTAAGCATGGTTTGGGGTCCCCTGCTGTGACAAAGATGCTGAAATTTATAACAAGTGAGGAATTGACTCCTTTTGATTTAAAGCAGATTGCTAAATTGCTCTGTACGCCAGTTCAGTACATGGTGTTTGAAAATGAATAGAAGAGTTCTTGTGAAGAGGTTGCTTTGAGTAATATGCGACTGCCTTTAAATGATCCTCGATTTGGTGCAAGTTTGCCTCAACTATTAGGAGTACACTCCATACAGGAGCCTCAGTTGCAGGCTCGGTTACACCCTTTGATTCTAGACCGGTCTCGTTACCATGCCTTGCAAGCTCTGTTTAAAGTAGCAAATATGTCAGCTCCTGAAAAGAGTTATACTACTATTAAACAGAACCCTCACGAAACCTTTATGACTTTTCTGGACCGCCTCCAGGAGGCGATAGAAAAACAGATTGTTGATAAGAATGTAAGGGAAACTTTACTTTTGCAGTTGGCACGGGACAATGCAAATGAGGAATGTAGAAAAGCCATTGATTTGCTACCTACTAAAAACCCCTCATTGCATGAAATGATTAATGCATGTCCAAAAATAAGAACTACATCGCATCAAATGGCTATGTTATCAGAGTCTGTTGCTACAGCTGTTGCTGCAGCTATCAAGGTAGTGCCTCACTGTTATAGTTGTGGGCAGCTAGGGCACATTAAATCTCAGTGCCCTCTAAAGACTCCTAGAATGGAGAGCAATAAGAAGGTAGTCCCTGAAGCAATTCTCTGTAACAGATGTAGCAAACCAGGACATTTTGCTAAACAATGTAGATCCAAATATCATGCTAATGGTCAGTTTTTAAGAAATTCGGTAAACTGGAAAAGGAGCGCTGTAAAGGGGAAGGGCGCTCCGACACAAATACTTCCCCAAGGAATGCTGCCAACTCAGGGAATGCTGCCAACTCAAGGCATGCTGCCAGCTCAGGGCATGCTGCCAACACAGGCCTACTCAACCAACTCAGCGGGAGCACAAGGGGAGCCGCCGGTGTGGATGTTTCCACAGCAACAACAGTAACTTTGAACTCTTGTCAAGTACACAAGGTTCCTTTGAATGCTTGTGGGCCTTTAGGCCAGGGACTGAGTGCTTTGCTTGTGGGCAGATCCAGTGTTACCCTTCAGGGAATTTTTGTGCATCCTGGAATTATTGATGCTGATTTTACAGGACAAATTTGTGCTTCGGTTTCTACTCCTTCACCACCAGTTACCATTCCTGAAAAGACCTTTATTGCTCAACTTGTGCCTTTTAAGTCATGTGTTCCCAGAACAGAACAACGGATCCGTGGAGATAGAGCCTTTAGATCCACTAGAACACCGCAGATCTTCTGGGCCAAGGACATCTCGGGTCAGCAACCGCACATGACATGTACCCTCACTCTGCCTGGTGCCAGCCCATCGCAAATTCGACTTCGAGGTTTAATTGATACAGGTGCTGATGTCTCCATAGTCTCCTTTTCTGCATAGCCTCCTGCATGGCCTCTGACTCCTGTGGGGTCAGCCATTGCAGGATTGGGAGGGACAGCACAACGTTACTTAAGCACACAACCTGTATTGATTAAAAATGAAGAAGGACAGACAGCCACTGTTCGGCCATATGTTGCCGCAGCACCATTGAACCTATGGGGACGGGATGTGCTTGCAGCCTGGGGAGTGAGGGTTGGGACGGATTTTTAATAAGGGCCACTGTGGAGAAGGGCACAAAATACCCTACATTGCCTTTGCAATGGCTCACAGAACAAGTCATCTGGGAAAGCCAGTGGCCCCTATCAAAGGAGAAATTAGCCGCCCTTCATGAACTGGTTCAAGAGCAATTACAGCAAGGGCACATTGAGCCATCTATGAGCCCTTAGAACACACCTGTTTTTGTAATTAAGAAAAGGTCAGGGAAATGGAGGTTGATTCATGATCTCAGAAAGATCAATGCAGTAATGGAAAGCATGGAGGCATTGCAACCTGGAATGCCCTATCCCACAATGATACCTATAGGGTGGGACATCTTGATTGTTGATTTAAAAGATTGTTTTTTCACAATTCCTTTGCACCCTCAGGACTCACCGAAATTTGCTTTCACTGTACCCTCAATTAACAATGCTGAACCTGTAAAGAGGTATCAATGGAAAGTCTTACCACAAAGCATGAAAAACAGCCCTACCATTTGTCAATGGTATGTAGCACAAGCTTTGTCTAGAATTCGTGAACAATTTCCTGGTTCATATTGCTATCATTATATAGATGATATACTGGTAGCAACACCAACTCAGGAAGAATTGCTGAGGATACAACCTCAATTGCTTGCTGCCTTCCATTCATATGGATTGCAAGTGGCTCCAGAAAAGGTGCAACAGCACCCTCCTTAGAAATATTTGAGAGTCAAAATCCTAGAACAAACAATACAGCATGAAAACATACAATTTGAAAATACTATTAAAACTTTAAATGATGCTCAAAAATTTTTAAGCATCATCAATTAGCTATGCCCTTATTTAGGACTGACCACATCACAGTTGTCTCCTTTGTTTGATACATTGAAAAGAGATCCAGATTTAAATTCGCCTCGAACCCTGACTCCTGAAGCACAGCGAGCGCTGGATGAAGTCCAGCAGGCTGTTTCCACACGACAAGTTTACAGAATAGATCCCTCCATTGATACCACTGTTTTTGTTACCATTCCAGATCTTCATCCTACAAGTATTATTGGCCAGTGGAATGACCAACAGCCTGACCCATTACATATTTTAGAATAGATTTTTTTACCTCATCAACCAAAAAAGACAGTTTCCACGTTGTTTGAATTGATTGCTCAGTTAATAATCAAATGTCATCAAAGATGTTTGCAGCTCATGGCTAAAGATCCAGAAAAAATTGTACTTCCAGTACAACAAGATTACTTTGAGTGGAGCTTTGCTAACAGCACTCCACTGCAAGCAGCATTGCAAAATTTTTTAGGACAAATTACTTATCATTTACCCAGTCATAAGTTGTTGCAATTAGCAAAGTCAAGTTCTTTGCCTTTGTGTCCAAAAAATAGCCATGTGCTGCCAAGGCCTTTGTGGGTGCACTCAGCTTGCAGCCTCTGTATAGAAAACTTTTATGACTGCAAGCACTGGTACGTGCAGCTTCTCAAGGGCAGTTCGCCCTTGAAGAAAGTAAGATGGTAAACAAAGCTATAAATTGCACGAAGGAATGCACAGTTTAGGGAAGCTGGACATCTGGAGAGGCCCTCTTCTGATAAGAAAATACCTAGTTCCCTGCGTTATACCTAACCAATCAGGAGTGTTGTAACATTTACGGGGCTGGGTTTGTAGCTGAATGATCCAATCACGTAGTGTATGGCTTGTGTGTGGTTTTATAGAAAAGTAGCAAAGACAACGAGGAATAAAGGTTTTCAGTTCCAAATCATATTGATTTGCTGTCTCCTGCCTCTGCTCCCCACAATGTGCCAGTGCAAGGACTTACAGTTTTTACAGATGGGTCAAGGAAAACTGGAAAAGCCATTGTCACCTGGAGAGATGATTCTGGATGGCAGGTGCTAGAAAGTCATGAGTCAGGCTCCGCTCAGCTTGTTGAACTAAGAGCTGTGACCATAGCATTCCAGCGATTTTCTCATGTACCACTGAACCTTGTAACTGATTCCGCTTGTGTTGCAGATATTGCACAGCGTTTAGATTGCTTGCTTCTAAAGGAAGTTAATAATGTTACTTTGTTTTCATTGTTAAAAGCTTTGTAGTCTGCAATTCAAGATCGAATCCATCCTTACTACATTTTGCACGTTCGAAGTCACACTAGGTTACCAGGTTTTATAGCAGAAGGTAACTCTAGGGCTGATAGGCTCGCTAATCCTGCATGGGTGGCGCCTCAGCCTGACCGGGTGGCACAGGCCAAGGCGTCACATGATTTCTTCCATCAGAATGCGCGTACTTTGCAGACACAATTTTCGCTCACACCTACTCAAGCTCGTGACATTGTTAATTCATGTCCCGACTGCCAAAGATTTGCTGCACCTTTGCCCTTAGGTGTTAATCCCTGGGGCCTGCAGGCATTGCAGCTCTGGCAGACGGATGTCACTCAGGTTGCTGAATTTGGTCGTCTCAGGTACGTGCATGTTTCTATTGATACCTTTTCTTCTGCTATGTGGGCATCTGCTCACACGGGAGAAAAGGGCCGAGATGTTATTGCACATTGGCGATTGGCTTTTGCTGTTTTGGGGGTGCCATTATCTATAAAAACTGATAATGGCCCTGCCTATACCTCTGAGAAGACAAAGCAATTTTTACAACTATGGGGTGTGGACCATAAGTTTGGTATCCCTCATTCACCCACCGGTCAAGCCATCATTGAACGTGCTCATGGTACCCTGAAGCGCGTTTTGCAAAAACAAAAGGCGGGAATGGTGGGGGAACCCCCACAGAGTAGACTACAAAAGGCTTTGTATACAATTAATCACCTTACAGTACCTTCTGATTCTAATATTCCTGTTATTGTGAAACATTTTCTTTCTTTACAGACAGATGCAACAGTGACTTTCCCCCGAGGAAAGGTGTTAGTGAGAGATCTGATTACTAACAAGTGAGAAAGTCCTTGAGACCTCATCACTTGGGGGCGTGGATATGCTTGTGTCTTCACAGATACTGGAGCCCGTTGGGTGCCGGCGCGATGTGTGAAGCCTGATCTACGACACAGCAGACTCGCCCCACGAACAAGTGATGGATCGGCTTGAAACTTGGATGCTGATGATTGCTGTCATTTAGTCTTGCATAGAGGAAGGAAAGGCTATGTTGCCTCCCATTCCTCCTATGCCTCGAGAAAATGTATGGATAACCCTAGCTCATGCTTTAAATCAATCTTCTATATGTCTATCGCTTGCAACTCCGCAATCCCCTTTTCAGACATGTTTAGTAAGTGTACCGATACATAATGACACAGAAATCAATGCACCTGTTAATGGGACATATGCAAATAGCAAAAGGCTAGCTTCAACGTCTAAGCTAGACGAGCCCCAAGAAATTGATATTGTAAGATCTCTTAGAGCTTCAACTTGTGTAAATTTTAACATTTCGAGGACATAGTTTGATAAGCCAACAAATGAAGTATCGCCTATCCAGCCACAGTACTCGAATGCTTCGCTTTGGTGTAATGATAGTTCAGGTGTTGCTTTTGCTAACAACCAAGTGCCTAGACAATTACCCCGAGGATTGTTTTTGATTTGCGGAGACCGAGCATGGTCCGGCCTCCCATCCAATATGATGGGTGGGCCATGCACAATTGGACGTCTGACAATGTTTGCTCCCGACATCCCTATAGTCGCAGACATAGCTCATTTTTTGTACCGCGGGTGAAGAGTGAGTCGTTCTTTGCACCATAGGCGACGAGCTCTCTATTCCTTCGACCAAAATTGCAAAGATAATGTGAGATTTTGGGGAAAGGGATCGAGAGTGATTGCTTCGCTACTTGCTCCTAGTGTTGCTGCAAGAAAAGCATTAGCTATGCTTGATAAGCTGGGATGCTGGCTTGCTAAAAACGCTAATGAGACTTCAGAAGCTCTAGCAGGACTACTAACAGATGTTCACTCTGTACGACAAGCTACTCTGCAAAATCGTGCAGCCATTGATTTTTTGCTTTTAGCACATGGACATAGTTGTGAAGATTTTGAGAGTACGTGCTGCATGAATCTGTCAGACCATTCAAAGCCAGTTTTTGCGAATATTCAAGAACTGCAGAATAAAGTGCAGAAGCTGAGAAAGAGTGATAGTTAGTTTGATACATTGTCTAGTGACTGGAGTATCACGAGATAGCTCAAAGATTTGCTGAAGGTGGGAGGTAGAATCTTGCTTGTTGTACTCTTGTTTTTGTTGCTGGTGCCGTGTTTGTTGACTTTTCTGCAAAAGGCCCTGCAGAAGTCAATAAACGCTGCTTTTCTGGTTCAAAAACAAAAAGGAGGAATTGTGGGAATTGCTGAGGCTGACAGCTAGTCTGAAGGCCTCAGTCTCACAGAAGTTGACCTAAAAGCAGTCAGAATTTACCCGTGAGAAACTGCAGCAACAATGAAAGCCACAGTGATAGCCAGAAGAATGATCAGCGAAAGAAGATGTTCGGGACACAAGGAGAAGATGTTCTTGTTATGGAGTATCAAGATTGTACAGGAAGAGACTTGCATATAATATGTAGCTAATTGCTTGTATAGCTTTTTGTATTGCTGTTTGAATGGTCATTGTTTTGTAGACAGCCTGACATTGTTTTGCTACATGTGCCAATCATGTGTCACAGTAGCTGTGAAGAGGTATAAGAATAATAGCAGAGAAGAATAAAGATCCTTTTGTGGCTTTGGATTACTATACGTGTGGTGTGTCCGTCTCTACCGCCACAGGACTCCTCGTTGCAAGACGAGAAGCCTCGCACCGGCAGGTGCAGGAAGCCTCACACAGAGATTGTGTGGGAAGCCTCACTGAGGGGGTGAGAAGTCACACACGCTGGTCGTGCGTGAAGCCTCGCACGGGGTGTGCGGGAAGCCTCACACAGAGAGTGTGGGAAGGGAATCCTCGCAGAGAATCCTCGCATCAGCACCGAGGTGCGGGAAGCCTCACACACCAGGTGTGTGGGAAGAAAGGTTTTACGGAGAGAGGGTCTGCGAGAAGCCTCCCCAACAGGGGGAAAGCCCCGCCAGGGTGCCAGAGAAAGGCGGGAAGCCCGTGAACTGAACTGTATGGTCGGGGGCAGATGAAGAAGGACAAAGAAGATAAAGAACAAAAAGCAGTCCTAAACCTCCTCCAACATATTATCTCTAAGAGAAAATTGAAATATGATGATTCCATTCTCCGGAATCTCCTAAAGTGGGCTTGGGACCGGGATTTTATCCCAAAAGCGGAGGTAGCCTTTCAGATATCTGTATGGGAAGCAATTGGGAAAGCTTTGTGGGACGCAATCAGCAGCGGCGGAGCAGCCGCCAAAGAAGCATCCAAATATTCCACTCACTGGAAGCTCGTACTAGAGACCCTGCAGACAATGAAAGCAGAGAGGCAGGCAGCTGCTTCTGCTTTCACAGCATTAACCCCTGCAGGCTCGGAGTCAAATAACACTGAAACAGCAACCACCTCCACCTTTTCGACCCGAGTTGCGTTTCCACTTCCCACTTCTGCAACAGCCCTACCTTCTGCCCCTCCGTTACCCGAGCCGACCAGCCCAGCAAATGCTACCCAGAGTGCTGGAGAATTCAAAGGAGAGCTGGCAGCCATCCAAGATCCAGCTGCTGCCTGAGAGCAAGCAGCAGCCCGGTGCCAGCCACCCGAGCCACCTCTGCAACCTCTTAAAGGAGAAGAACGAAAAGGTGCTGCAGTTAAAGATTTGCTGCGAGATGTGCTTGGAAAGTTAGAGACTTAACTATGAAGTCCAGCTGAACAGTCCAACATAAACCCACCATTAGAGCAGTCACAGACTGAAACAAACTTGCATCACCAGAATTCCTCCGCTCTGCAACTACTGGAAGTGCCGGAGTGGATGTCTCAACAGCAGTAGGAATCACCTTCACCACCACAGCAGTGCAGGTGGTCGACACCAACGTAAAAGGACCACGAGGGAGAAATTTGTGTGCGCTGCTATTGGGACGTTCTTCTACTAGTCGACAAGGTATTTTTGTACTACCTGGAGTAATTGATTCAGACTATACCAGAGTCATCAAGGCCATGATTTATACACTCTCTCCACCAGTCTCCATCCCAAGGGGTACTCGTATTGCTCAGCTGGTCCCATTTTGCTCTTGTGTCCCTCATCCCGGGAGTGTCATCAGGGGAGACAAGGGATTTGGATCCACAGGACCACCTGAAGTGGTTTTTGCAATAGGCATCACCAGAGGCAAGCTGGAAAAGACAGTCACGCTGAGTTCCCGTGATGCCACCAAATAACCTTAGAAATAATTTTGGATACCGGGGCTGATGTTACGATCATCTCTTCTTCTTGCTGGCCAGCAATTTAGCCTACAGTATCTCCGCAGTTTGGAGTCGTGGGAATTGAAGGGACTCAGGCTATAAAAATCAGTAAAGATCCGATAGCTTTTACATTTCCTGATGGAGTGACTGTGTCAACTCGCCCCTGTGGAATAACTACTCCTCCAGGTCTGGAGATGGATTGATTTGAATACCAGCAAAATGGATTAAACCATATCATTCTGATGCTGAACCTGAAAATGCTGTGCAAGTCAATTAGCAAGATATAGTCTAGCTAACTTTCTTTGTGCCTTTTTAAGACCAAACCACAGGCATCCTAACCCACTTCAACCTTTGCCACCAGCTTTGAGTAGACAAGTTAACTTTTTTCAGGATTTTCAGCTTGTAAAAACTTTTAGGCAACGTATTTCAAGTTATCTGGTATATAAGTTTGCAAGAAATTTAGCACGTAAAAACGTAGTTAATGGTAGTAGC
>JAMPIT010000083.1:0-13874 GCA_026261815.1 Monarcha castaneiventris obscurior | reverse complement strand
TAAGGGACAGGCGAACGGAAGATTACGCGATGTGACGGGAAGCAGGGACAGCATGGAATCTCCCTTCCCCCTTCATCCCACTGATAAGCATCACCTTAGGAATGTAGTCCTCCTAACCCCAGTAGTTTTCCACCCCAGTAGTTTTCCACTCACTGCTAACCCTGGCCATCCCACAATCCCCCTTTCCCGACTAGAGTAGCCCCTGGACTATATAGCCCCATGAGACAAGATAATAAACGCCATTTGACCATCCACCACATTGGTGTCTGTGTGTCCTGGACCGAGTGGCACGGGGTAGGCCGTGCTGCCGTGCTGAGGCCTTGAACCAGGTCGCCATGCCTTCATAGCAGAGGGCAACATTTTTGGTGCCGAAACCCGGGAAAAGAAGGAGGAAAAAGGGAGAAGAAAAGCTCGGGCAGCGGGGATCACCTGGACGAACTCAGCGGCCAAGGCAACGAAGTTGCTCTCAGGCGGAGGGGACGCCCTCGAGAGGATCCACGATCACCATGGAAGCGCTAGCTAAAGTCGTGAGTTCACTCTATAAACAATGGGGAATTAGGTGTAAGCTTAAAGATTTTTACCTCGCTATTGCGAAGCTTTTAGAACTTGGAGCGATTGAACGCCCTGTGGAAATTTTGCACCCGGAGGTGTGGGAGAAATGTACTCACGTTCTGGCGGAGTACACAAAATCCTCAGGCAGCGGTAAATGTCTCAAGGCGTGGGGAAAAGTAGAAACGGCTTTACGCCAGGCGATAGAGGAGCAAGAGACCTGGAGTGCCGCGCGTGCATGTTTATTAGCTACCCCTCAGCTAGGGGTGGGGGCAGGGACACAGACAGACCCCGAGGGCGATCCATCGGAGAGCGGGGGTCTGCGGGGACCAGGTGCGTTTCCCTTCTCCCCAAAACTGAATTCAGACGGCCCGGGGCCCCCAGGGAACCTGCCGACCCTCTCCCCAAGCCCACCGGGTCCACCCCCCCCCGCGGAACCTTCCCAAATGTCTGCGGTCTCCTCATCCGTCTCTCCGCCGCCAGCCAGCGAATCCATGCTGGAGGCGCAGCAATATGCGAAGTCTTTTTGGGAGGAGTTGACAGACGAAGCGAGGGAAAACGAGAAAAGACATAGGGAAGGGGTGAGGGCGGCCGCTTCCCCCCCGCCATACCCGGCAAAAAATGGCGCGGGCGAGCAAAGAGATGGGCGGAGCCAGGGTCTGACCGGCGGGAATGAACAAAGAGTGGAGGTGTTTGCTGCTGCGCATGCGTGGGAAGGGGGAGCTGCAAGCGCGCTTGCGCGGGAGAGCAGCAGAGGGCGCATGCCCAGCCAAGAGCCCTGCGCAATGCTGTTTCCATCTAAGGGAGACACCTCCCCTTGTGGGAAGCAAGGCCAGCCCAGGGGGCGGGATCGGCACCACCCCCAGTGGGAGGAGCGGGGCCGGGGCCGCAGGAAAACCCAGGGAATCCCGGAAGTCCTATACCACTCGGCTTCCGGTCTTGAGTCCGACAGCAGCTCCTCCAGCTCTGAGACATCGGAAACTGACGGAGATGCGAGTTTGGAAGAAGTAGAACAGACGCAATTTAAAGCGAAAACAAATAAAGCTATAATTTGTACCGGGAAGCAAACACAATACAAATTTACTGACTGGGGACAAATAAAAATAGCATGTGCAGAGTGGGCCCCCTCGGCGACAGTCCATGCCTTCCCTGTGAGAGTCACTGGGCAAGACGGGAACCAGCAACAGGTTTACAATCCCATTAATCCTAAAGACATACAAACAATAGTCAAAGCGATTTCAGAAAAAGGGATGGACTCTGCCATTGTATCTACTCTCATAGATGGACTATTTTGTAGTGAAAACCTGCTCCCCTTTGACATTATACAAATAGGTCGCATGATTTTTGATGGGGCTGGTATGATAGTTTTTAAACAGGAATGGAGAGACCAATGCACAAACCTTTTAGCTCAGTCGTCCGGAGCAGGGCAGCCACTACATGGATCAAGCCTCTCTAGACTAACAGGAAGGCACGACGATATAATCACTCCTCAGCAGCAAGCTGCACAATTACGGGCTGAGGAAATCAGAGCCACAACCTGAGCTGCAAGGGAAGCAATAAGAGCCGCTTCCCGTGTGGTTGCCAGACCTTCCCCGTGGTCCACCATAAAACAAACAGAGAGTGAGAGCTTCACGCAGTTTGTAGACCGTCTACAAGCGGCGGTGGACGCATCCACGCTGCCTGCGGCGGCAAAAGGGCCAGTCGTGATGGACTGTTTGAGACACCAGAGTAACTCCAGAACCAAGGAAATTCTGCGCTCCGTTCCAATTGGAGCCAGCCTGGCTGATATGATAAAACACGTTGTTAGGGAGGAAACACTGACTCCCTGCCAGGCGGCCGTACGTGATCTGGCCAATGCAATGGCATGTTTTAAATGTGGTCAGGCAGGCCACATCGCAACGGGCTGTCCCCAGAAATCACAGCCTCCCTCAGCGGTGCCTCTATCTCAAGCACGCGCGAGAGGACCTTGTTGGGGGTGTGGGAAGAAGGGACATTTTGCTAGGGAATGCAGGTCCCGGTCCCAGGGAAACGGACGAGGGAGGGGGCGTGCCGGCCGCACCCAGCCTCCTCCCGCTGCGAACGCGACGCGGCCCATCTATGCCAACCCCCAGTGGGGTGGGGGGCCCCTATTCCCCATGCCCCCGCAGGAGACAGCCAGTCTTGCACCCACACAAACGGTGCAATTGCAGAATTTCGCAACACCGCCAGCAGCACTCTCGCTTCCACCGCAGCCACAAGCCGCGATTGTGCCGCAGGGCCAGCAGGGGGCGCCCCAGGGCAGAGTCCCTGGGTGGCCCTGGCCATGAAAATAGGGAAGGAGCCTCTGACGGTGTGGGGGGTGTGCCGCCTCTATGGCAGTCAGGATCCCCACGCCATAGGGCTTCAGTTTTGGGCAGACACGGGCTCAGATTGCACGGTCATTCCCCAGGCACATTGGCCACAACACTGGCAATTTAAAGAAGTCCCTCCAGTGAATGGTGTGGGAGGACCGTCCCGGGCGTGGAAAAGCACCCAGTTGGTAGCTATAACACTCCACACAAAAGAGGGACCAGAACAGACAGTGGCAGTCTACCCTTACATTCTACAGAACTCTCCACCTTTGATAGGAAGGGATGTCCTTGCTCTGCTGGGAGTTAAAATGACAAATTTATCATGAAGGCCACTGCAATTCATCCACAGCTGCCAATTAAATTGACTTGGAAATCATCAGAAATCATCTACGTGGAGCAGTGGCCTCTGTCAGAGCCTCGAATGGCAGCTTTGTTGGAAATAGTGAACCGTGAGCTACAAAAGTGTCACATAGAACCCTCTGTCAGCCCTTGGAATACCCCTGTATTTGTAATCCCCAAAAAGTCTGGAGAAAGCTACCGCCTCATCCATGACCTGAGGGAGGTGAACAAGACAGCCAAACCCATGGGCCCAGTTCAAACACTGCTACCTATGAACTCAGCCATCCCAGAAGGACAGCCATGCGCAGTGCTGGACATCAAAGACTGTTTCTTTTCAATACCCTTGCACCCTGAGGACAAGGAACGTTTCGCTTTTTCTGTTGTGTCCCCAAATGGCAGCAGACCCAACCTTCGCTTTCAGTGGAAAGTGCTGCCACAGGGCTTTGTACATAGCCCGACCATATGCCAGATCACCGTGGACAAGGCACTGACACCAGTCCGACATTCCTACCCTGATGCAACCATCATCCAATACATGGACGACATCCTCATTGCTGCACCATCGGCAAACCAGGTGGATTACATGGTGTCCACAATTACAGAGACCCTCCAGGCAAACGGCTTCGAGATCGCGAGTGCAAAGATCAAGAAAGGACCCTGCGTGACCTTCCTGGGAGTGGGGATCACAAATTCCTATGTGACACCCCCCAAGGTGAAGATCCGCCGAGACATCAAGACACTTCATGACGTGCAGCGCCTCGTGGGATCTCTGCAGTGGCTCCGCAACATCGTCCTGATCCCTCCTGAGGTCATGGACCCTTTATATGACCTCCTGAAAGAAAAGCACCCCTGGGAACCCAAACAATTAACGCCACAAGCAACCAGCTCCCTTGACTTCATCGAGCATCAGATGTCCACTGGCACTTTGGCCAGGTGGAACCCGAGCATGCCGCTTGAATTATACGTCCACTTCACACCGAAGGGAGGAGTGGGTGCACTGGCTCAAGGACCTTCAGATAAGTCCCGACCGATCCAATGGGTGGTCCTTGGAAAACCGGCTCGTGCTTTCTCCCCAGGAATCGAATGCATCGCTAACCTCATCATGAAGGGCAGAAAACTCGCCCTGAGGCACCTGGGAACTGAGCCGACAAGAATTCACCTTCCCTTCCGCAAGCAGCCAATCATAGAATCAACCTCGATACCAGAGTACCTAGCTCTTGCTCTCGCAGGCTTCGGAGGAGAAATCTCCTACGCCACCAGACCACCTTGGACCCAGCTACTGGACATTGTGGACATAGACATGCCACCAAAAGTCACAGACCGCCCACTGCCAGGACCGACGGTCTTCACAGATGCCTCTTCCACAACTTCTACTGCAGCAGTGGTGTGGCAGGTGGGAGAACAGTGGCGCTGCATCAAGAAATGTGATCCTACATTGTCAGTCCAGCAGCTGGAAGCAGCAGCAGTGGTCTTGGCGTGTGGACTTTTCCAGGAGGAACACCTCAACATCGTAACGGACTCCATATTCGTGGCAAGGCTCTGCCTAGCCATGTCCGGACCAGGTGTGTCAACATCTGCAGCAGCCCTAATGCTGGAAGAAGCACTCTCCTCGCGACAGGGCACTGTGTCTGTCATTCACGTCAACAGCCACAACCCAGTCAAAGGTTACTTCCAGACTGGCAATGACAAGGCAGATGCCGCAGCAAAGGGAGTGTGGACATTGCAAAAAGCTCGTCAATTGCATGAATCACTCCACATCGGAGCCAAAGCGCTAGCGAAGAGATGCGGGATCTCGACAGTGGATGCAAAACATGTAGTGGCCACCTGCCCTCATTGCCAGAAGTCACCCCTATGGTCCAGTGGGGTCAACCCGAGAGGTCTCAAGCCCTCAGAGATCTGGCAGTCAGACTTCACTTTATGCCAGCTGCTGAAGCCTCGAGCATGGCTTGCAGTGACAGTGGACACTTATAGCGGGATAATTGTGGCCACACAACATCCCAAAACTAACTCTAAAGCCACAATTCAGCACTGGCTGACAGCCATGGCATGGCTTAGCATTCCCAAACAAATCAAAACTGACAATGGTTCCAATTTTACCTCCAAACCAGTGCAGGAATTCGCCTCAAAATGGGACATCACCTTGGTACAAGGTATTCCGTATAACAGCACCGGGCAGGCCATTGTTGAGCGAGCAAATCAGACCCTGAAAACCAAGTTAGAAGTACTAGCAAAAGCAGAAGGCTCTGAAAATTCCATTCCCTCAGGGGACCAGGCGCGTATACTGGCAACTGCTTTGCTAGCACTGAATCAATTCTGTAGGGGGGATGAAACAAACAGTCCTGCTCAAAAACATTGGGCCACCCGAGCCCTAGAGGAAGGCCCAAAGGTTATAATTAAAAATGAGCTAGGCGAATGGGAACGGGGCTGGAGGTTGGTGCTTACGGGGCGAGGGTACGCAGCTGTCAAAATGGAAGGCAGAATCAGGTGGTGTCCACTGAAATCAATAAAGCCAGACCTTCAAAAGGAGCAGAATGAGGCTAATGAAAACTGTGAGTTTCTGTTTGCAGGACATGCTCGTGAGACACCCCCGTAATGCCTACACCCCTGTCCCAGAAGAAAGTGACAGACCTCCAAGCCGTCAAGCAGCACCTAAGAATCCTGCATCGGTGAGAACCAAACGTCAGCAGTGTTTTTATATGATTTTGCTGTTGGGGCTTGTTGCCAGAGGACAAGCCAGCCCAAACCATTACTCTCATCAGCCATTCAGGTGGGTCATGCAACACCTGTCAAATGACAAGGTGCTCAGAGAAACCACCACACCAAACACCCCATCTTTTGTGATCCGTGTTACTGATCTATTCCCTGGAAAACCAAAAATAAACCCCTATTCCCCTCGGGTTACACATATGCATCTATCCTATTGGTGCCCAGCCTCAAACCCAGGAAAGAAATACTGCAATTACCCGGGGTGGGGGTATTGTGGATACTGGGGCTGTGAAACCATTGTTACAGATGCCAGACCATCAGGACCTGGGTGGGAGCCTCAGAGACCCGATGAATTTTTACAGTTCACCTGGGCTCCCACCAGCTGTAAGCAACCTGCTATCTTCCAAGAAAAGTTTTACCGAAACCATCATAAATTCACTAAATCCCAAAGGTGCACTGACTATAACATGACCGTTTTGCAGCCAAATCACCCTAGTTGGGCCACAGGCAGGACATGGACAGTAGTCATTCAAGGGTCAAAGGAGTGGGTGAATGTGCGAATTATCAAGCTTCAGCCACGAGCATCCAGGGCGATCGGGCCCAACAAAGTTATTAAAGACGTGCTGAAAGGGAAAAACACAACCCACTGCAAAGCCTTGCCCACTAAGGTCACTGATACCCTGATCGGTCATGCAGATGCTCCCCAGATAAGTTTAACCGGATCTGACCCAGATCCAGTCTTTCGTATGTTAGAAGCCACCTTTTTATCCCTAAATGAATCCAACCCGAACCTAACCGATTCCTGCTGGCTTTGCTATGATGTTAAACCTCCCTTTTATGAAGGAGTTGCTTTAGATATCCCTTTCAGTTACTCCACAGCCGACGCCCCTCACCAGTGCAGGTGGGATACTCCCCGCAGAGGAATCACCCTGAGTCAGGTCACGGGCAAGGGCAGATGCTTTGGCAATGCGACCTTAGCAAAGAAAGGCAACATCTGCACCAAAGTTGTCAAGCCCAACAGAAAGAATAAGTGGGTGGTTCCGTCTGCATCTGGGATGTGGGTTTGTCAGCGATCTGGAGTGAGTCCTTGTGTGTCTCTGGCCAAATTCAATGATTCCACTGACTTCTGTGTTCAAGTTCTAATTGTTCCCAGGGTCATATACCACTCAGATGAAGAGGTGTACAACCTTTTTGAAAAACCCAGCCGACTCCACAAAAGAGAACTGATAACAGGGGTAACAATTGCAATGTTGCTCGGCCTGGGAGCAGCCGGAACGGCCACAGGTATCTCAGCTCTTGCGACCCGACACCAAGGACTGTCTCAGCTACAAATGACCATCGATGAGGACTTGCAGAGGATCGAGAAATCCTTCTCCTTTCTAGAGAAATCAGTTTCCTCACTCTCAGAAGTGGTTCTGCAGAACAGGCGAGGACTGGACCTCTTGTTCATGCAACAAGGAGGTTTGTGTGCTGCCTTGAAAGAAGAATGCTGCTTTTACGCCGATCACACAGGAGTTGTCAGAGACTCCATGGCAGAACTTCGAGATAGACTGGCTCAGAGACAGAAAGACAGGGAAGCTCAGCAGAGCTGGTTTGAGTCCTGGTTCAATCAATCACCGTGGCTGACCACACTAATTTCCACATTGATAGGTCCATTGGCAATGTTGCTTTTAGCTTTCACCTTTGGACCGTGCCTGCTGAACAAACTGGTTTCTTTTATCCAGACCCGTTTAGAACGGGCCAACATTCTGGTTTTAGGCCGCCAACAAATGCTGTAAACCAAACTGTAAACACTGTCAATCGCAAGACCTTTTTAACTCGCCTTGCGAAATTTACTCAGGTGTACCAAACCCCTTTTTCCCTTGTTAAGTCACTACCTCGTACCTCACTTCAGTGCCTATACCTATGACTACCTCATTCATTTATAATAAGAGGGGGGGAAATGTAAGGGACAGGCGGACGGAAGATTACGCGATGTGACGGGAAGCAGGGACAGCATGGAATCTCCCTTCCCCCTTCATCCCACTGATAAGCATCACCTTAGGAATGTAGTCCTCCTAACCCCAGTAGTTTTCCACCCCAGTAGTTTTCCACTCACTGCTAACCCTGGCCATCCCACAATCCCCCTTTCCCGACTAGAGAAGCCCCTGGACTATATAGCCCCATGAGACAAGATAATAAACGCCATTTGACCATCCACCACATTGGTGTCTGTGTGTCCTGGACCGAGTGGCACGGGGTAGGCCGTGCTGCCGTGCTGAGGCCTTGAACCAGGTCGCCATGCCTTCATAGCAGAGGGCAACGCGCCCCTGATACCGGTACAGCGGGGGAAGTGGGGGATGTCGGTGTAGTCAAAGCTCTGCGGCTCCAAGAGCTCCTGGGCCAGCGCCCCCATCGCTGAGCCGCACACCAGAGCCACCCGCGGGGGCTCCTGCAGCCGCGTCTCCAGCCAGGCAGCCGCCGCCTCTGCGCACGCCTCGTACCTGGGGGGCCGGTTGCGACCGGTCTGGCGCCACTCCGGACCGGTCTGGCACCGAGATGGCAGCAGGGGGATCCCTGTGGGGTCCCAGGAGCCCAGGTGGGGGTGCGATGGCTCAAGGGACACCCAGATCACCCAAAAGGAACCACAGAGTGACGGCCAGGACATCACGAGGGGCATCCAGGAGCCACGGAGTGACCTCTAGGACCCCTGAAGGACCACCAGGACCCTCAGAGGGACCCCCAAAAATGACAGAGTGACCCTCCGGGACACCCAAGCTGCATTGGGTGACACTTGGGGACACTGAGGACTCTCAGGGGGACACTCAGGACCCTCAGATGTCTCCCCAAAGGGACTCAGGTCCCCCCAAATGACCCCCAGGACCCTCAAAAGGGCCCCCAGGGGCAGCCAGGATCCCGAGAGGGACCCCCAGAGGGACCCTCAGGGAAACTCAGGGGCCATGGAGTGACAGGGATACCCAAGATGCCCCGAATGATCCCAGGGCCCCCAGGACCCTCAGAAGGACACCCAGGACCCCGCCGGAACCCCTGGATTGCCACTCCCCAAGCTCGATCATCCCCCAACCATCCCCAACCTTGACTGTTGGCCCGAGGCCCTGGCGTCCTGGGCCCGGGGCCAGACGGACTTGGGACTGGCCAGGTGATGTCCCGCCACCAAAACTGCCCCCAAAAACTTCCAAACCTCCCCGTCCCCCCACCCATCCCTGCTCCTTGTCCTCCCCACCAATTGGATGCCCCCTCCGACCACAAAACCTCTGCCTAAGCTCCGCGGCGGCACGCCCGTACGACTCACCTCACCTCCATGTCACCGTGCCTGCGGCACCTGCCCTGGTCGCAGGTCGTCTACGCGGGAAAATTGGCGGGGACCAGCAGGCAGCGGGTAGCCCACGCCGCGCACCCGGGGGAAGTCCTGCAATCCCACCATGACGTGATGACGCCGACCCAATCGGACGCGCACGGACGTGTCGAGGTGCCGGAAGGGAAGCTCCCTCCCGCCGGCGGGCCGCGCCACGAGGCGGCATGTTAAACAGCAGGCTAGCTGCCGCGGACGTTCTTCCACGGTGCGGCGACCTCCGCGGCCCCCCACGGCCGCCTGGAGGGCTGCGCAGGACCCACGCGGAGGCAGCCCGGGCCGGCACAGAACCGCCGCCTCCCTCCCCGAGCACCGCCGGCCGCCGGAAAGAGGCGGGTCCCAAAATGCCGGCCGGGACGCCTGGCCCTCGCCACGAGGCAGGTCGGTTCGGGTTCGCGCGGGGTCCACGGCACCCGCGGCCGCGTGGAGGGCGCCGGGGGTCCGCGCGGGGTGGCGCGTGGGGGGACGAGGCCGCCGGACCCGGCGGGAGGGGCGCAGGCCAGCGAGAGGAGGCATGGCCGCCATGTGGCCGGCAAGCCGGCCGCTTGCCTCGGGGCACCTCCTTTCACGGTGCGGCAACCTCCGCGCCCCCCAAGGCCGCCTGGAGGGCTGCGCAGGACCCACGCGGAGGCAGCCCGGGCCGGCACAGAACCGCCGCCTCCCTCCCCGAGCGGCGGGGGGGGGGGGTGCTCCCCTAACCCTAATCCTAATGGCGGTGGCAACCCTAACCCGAACCCTAATGGCGGCGGCAACCCTAACCCTAATGGCAGCGGCAACCCTAACCCTAACCAGCGTAGCAATGGTAAGGGTGGTAAAGGGCTCACGCTTTGCTAGGTGATGTTCTTGTGTTATCTGGTGGCCCTATACATATTCTTTATTTTGATATATAATCTTGGGTACAATGGCCACCTGTATACAAAAATCTTTACTTTTGTCAAACTGTTTCAGGGAAATGCAGGGAGTGACTCCAACGTTTGACCACACCCACTTCGTATTTTCAGCTGGTAATAACCACTCAGCTGGCCTCTTTTCTTTTTTTTAGCTTTATCACTACTTTACAGAGGTGCCGCTTATGCGCCGGAACTGCCCCCACACATCTTCCTTTCCCTTTTACTTGTTCCAAGGTAAGGCCTTGACTCGGATCTTTCCTTTTTCTCCATAAACATTGTGCTGGGTTAGTTCCATTTACCTTTTTTGTCTCTGAGTTTATCCTTAGAGTTTCATAAAAAGGGGGTCTAATCCCATAACATAGCTAGCAATTAGCAGTTAACTGAGGGGTACTTCCGTTTAATACCTGATAACTAGCTTGCAATATTTTCCGTAGGCTGTTACTTCCTGCATCGTTACTTCTTACATTATCATTACTCTTGGCATCATCCCTTAGAGTGTCCTGGGTGGTGTAATTCGTTATATAAATTTGGTTTAACACTTCATTACTCTGAGATGGTTCTCTTTTTTTACTTGATGTTAACACCGGGTTGGATCTTGCGTTTGATGTTATCACGGGGTTGGGCCCTACTTGTTCTAGCTCATTTGGAACGATTTCCTTTTTAATAAAAATTAGACACCCTGGGTTTGCTCCTGATACATACAATCGGATTCCCCATGTTTTTCCTAAAAGCCAACTTGGGTCTTTTGATCTGGTGACGTTTATCCAAATATAAGAACAAATATCGTTACCTTTTGGAGAGTTCCCTGGTGGGGTCCCCCGTATGGCCTTTAGACAGCCAGATCCGCGTGGTCAGAACTGGCAACCCACTGGTCCCCACTGGGTTTTGATAAAATCATCTGGGGCAACGGGTTGCCATTCCGATGCAACAGTTTCACATCTTCAATAAGCACAGTAATAGTGACTAGGATGATTACAATAGCTTTTTCCTGGGTTGGAACTCGGACACATATAATATCTAATTATTCGGTTCTGCAGCCAAGCAGGTCCTAAAGACCTTATCATCTCTCTGTTAAGGGCAGAAGGTTTTTAGCTCATGAACTGGCTGAACTCATTGAAAGGGCTTTAAACTAGGTTCGAAGGGGGAAGGGGATACAGCTGGGCTCTCTGGAAACAGTCCCAAGGATGGTAAGCCTGAGTTAGGGGTGAATGCAGCAGCCCAGCTGAAGTGCATGTACACTAATGCACACAGCATGGGTAACAAACAAGAGGAGCTGGAAGCCATGGTACAACAGCAAAGCTATGATGTGATTGCCATCACGGAAACGTGGTGGGATGACTCACATAGCTGGAGCACCGCACTGGATGGCTACAAGCTCTTCAGAAGAGACAGGAAAGGGAGAAGAGGTGGAGGGGTGGCCCTTTACATTAGGGAGGTTTTTGATGCTACGGACATTGAAACTAATGATGATGAAGTTGAATGCCTATGGGTAAAGATTAAAGGGAAGGCCAACAAGGCTGATATCCTACTAGGAGTCTGTTACAGACCGCCCAACCAGGATGAAGAAGTGGACAACTTATTCTATAAGCAGCTAGAGAATGTTTCAGGGTCACCAGCCCTTGTTCTCGTAGGTGACTTTAACCTACCGGACATCTGCTGGGAACTTAATACAGCAGAAAAGAGGCAGTCCAGGAAGTTCTTGGAGTGGGTGGAGGACAACTTTCTGTTGCAGCTGGTGAGTGAGCCCACCAGGGGAGAGGCTATACTAGATTTATTATTGACAAATAGAGACGGGCTGGTGGGAGATGTGGTGGTTGGAGGACAACTGGGGCATAGTGACCATGGAATAATTGAGTTTTCAATAATTGGTGAAAGGAGGGGGAACATCAATAAGGCTTTTACATTGGACTTCAGGAGGGCAGACTTTAACCTATTTAGGAGGCTTATCCAGAGAGTTCCTTGGGAAGCAGCCCTTAAAAACAAAGGAGTACAGGAAGGATGGGCATACTTCAAAAGAGAGATCTTGAGGGCACAGGAACAGACTGTTCCAGTGCGACGAAAGATGAGGGGGCGAGGTAAATGCCCATCCTGGGTGGACAACGAGGTTTTGAAGGAACTTAGGAACAAAAAGAGGATATATCATCTTTGGAAGGAGGGTCAGGTCTCTCAGAAAGTATTTAAGGAGGCTGCTAGGGCATGTAGGAAAAAAATTAGGGAGGCCAAAGCTCAGTTTGAGCTCAATTTGGCAACCCTTGTAAAGGACAATAAAAAATGCTTTTACAAATATATTAATGAAAAAAGGAAGGGCAGGACCGACCTTTGTTGTCTATTGGATGCGGAAGGGAATTTAGTAACTGCAGATGAGAAGAAAGTAGAGGTGCTTAATGACTTCTTTGCATCGGTCTTTACTGAAAAGACACATGGTGCTCAGGACAACTGTCTTCCTAGGTTGGTAGGTAATATCAGGGAGCAGAACAGTCCCCCTGTTATCCAAGAGGAGGCAGTCAGGGAACTGCTGAGCTGCCTGGATATCCATAAATCTATGGGACCGGATGGGATCCATCCCAGGGTGATGAGGGAGCTGGCAGATGAGCTTGCAAAGCCACTCTCCATCATCTACCAGCAGTCCTGGCTCACTGGTGAGGTTCCAGAGGACTGGAAGCTGGCCAATGTGACACCCATTCACAAAGAGGGTAAGAAGGAGGATCCTGGTAATTACAGGCCGGTTAGCCTGACCTCGGTACCAGGGAAAGTCATGGAACAGTTTATATTGAGTGCTATTACACAGCACCTACAGGATGGACAGGGGATTAGACCCAGCCAGCATGGATTTAGAAGGGGTAGGTCATGTTTGACCAACGTGGTCTCCTTTTATGACCAGGTAACCCACCTGGTAGATGCAGGAAAGGCTGTAGATGTTGTCTATTTAGACTTCAGTAAGGCCTTTGACACTGTCTCCGGCAGCATCCTCCTGGAAAAGCTGGCAGCCCACGGCTTGGACAGGTGCACTCTTTGCTGGGTTAAGAACTGGCTGGATGGCCGGGCCCAGAGAGTGGTGGTGAATAGTGCTGCATCCAGCTGGCGGCCAGTCACCAGTGGTGTCCCTCAGGGGTCTGTGCTGGGACCTGCTCTGTTTAATATTTTTATTGATGACATGGATGAGGGCATTGAGTCTTTCATTAGTAAATTTGCGGATGACACTAAGCTGGGAGCATGTGTTGATCTGTTGGAGGGTAGGAGGGCTCTGCAGAGAGACCTGGAATGGTTGGATAGATGGGCTGAGTCCAATAGGATGAAGTTTAACCAGTCCAAGTGCCAAGTCCTGCATTTTGGCCGCAATAACCCCCTGCAACGCTATAGGCTGGGCACAGAGTGGCTGGAGAGTGCCCAGGCAGAAAGAGACTTGGAAGTACTCGTTGACAGCCGACTCAACATGAGTCAGCAGTGTGCCCAGGTGGCCAAAAAGGCCAATGGTATCCTGGCCTGTATCAGGAATAGTGTGGCCAGCAGGAGCAGGGAAGTCATCCTTCCCCTATACTCGGCACTGGTGAGGCCACACCTTGAGTACTGTGTCCAGTTCTGGGCCCCTCAGTTCAGGAAGGATGTGGAGACACTTGAGCATGTCCAGAGGAGGGCGACAAGGCTGGTGAGGGGCTTGGAGCACAAGCCCTATGAGGAACGGCTGAGGGAACTGGGGTTGTTTAGCCT
>JAMPIT010000081.1:0-15031 GCA_026261815.1 Monarcha castaneiventris obscurior | reverse complement strand
AGGAAAGCAAAGCAGGCACGAAACTTGAAGAAAATAGAGAAATTTATTAACACCCAGATGTAAAAAAACCCAACAGAACAAACTTTCAGAGCTCCCTCTCCCCCACTTTTCCCCTCCCCCAATCAGTATCACAGTTCTAGGAAAGGAGGGGAAAAAAAAAGTTTCCCTCCTGCTCCGCGCAGTTTTACAAACTGCCACCTTTTGCAGGTTACATCTCTTTCCCATGAGCCCTCTCACAGCCCTTGTGACTGCTAAAAACACAGGCCCTCACATGGGGTTATTCACTATTTTAAGGGTGAAATCATTTTCCTTTTGGGCTTGAACACAAGGCCTCCTTTGCCACCAGGTTTTGATCCTGGCATCGGCACTCTTCAACCTTCTTACAAGTCACTTGGAGAAAAGAAAATGCCCATCCCCCCACGCATTTTAACGTGGATTAGAGAGACAAACAGTTTGCAATATTACAGTTCATACCACAACGAGGCAAGGGATTTTTCAAGCTCCACGCGGGACTCCACGCAGCACCGCCCTTGTGGCTTCGTCCCACGTGACCCCGCTTTCTCCTCTCTCTGGCTCTGAAAGCTGCCATGTTGTAGGGTGTTACCGGGCTCCATGGTGGAGAGAGCGCTCCCTGCTCCCTCTGCGCTGCCGGGTGCACAATGTGGAGAAGGGGTGTCTTCCTCTGTTCGCCGTGAAGTCTGCTGGCTGCACTGGAGGTTCCACCGGCTCCCCCTTCTCTCAGGATACCGCGTCGGACAACCTCAGCCCCATGGCCAGCAGCCACCCCGCGGCTCAGGGAATAATTGCCCTCCCACTTTCCAGAGTCTGTGCTGCAGCGAAAAAATCCTCCCTTCTCACTGGGAGAAGGGGCAGAAGGCAGAGGAGCAGGGGGGCAGGGGTGCCCATCCCCGGCCCCTTGCGAGCCGGGTGGCTGGGCAACGGGAGGGGGGCCATCCCTCCCTCTCTCCCATTCCTGCCCTGAGCTGGAACGGGAACTGCCCAGAAATCCCCCCTTCTCAGTGGGAAAAGGGGGCAGAAGGCCGAGAGGTAGGAGCAGGGGCACGCATCCCCAGCTGCGTTGGCTGGGCAGGAAGGGTGCCACCCCTCCCCCTGTCTCTCATCCCTGCACTGGGCTGGCACTGAGCCGGGGCCGGAACTCGGAAAAAATATGTAAAATTTTGAGAAGCGTGATTGGTCTGAAAGGCTGTTGGTCATTTTATGATCAACCCATGACACAGTAAAAAACAGATGGAATATGTCCTAGGTTACTGTGTAAGATGTAAGCAGCAGTATGTATTCTATTGTCACCTTCACAAGCTGTTAAAACAGGTGGGGCTGTGTTCGTTATCTCCTACCAGGACTCATCCTTGACAACTCCCTCTGGCGGCTATCTCTGTTTAATGGGCAATCAAGGACCCACTGCATGACTCATAGAATTACATCAACCCATTGTGAGATGCTCCACCCAGGGGGAGGAGCCAAGCATTCCCACCTGGATATAATCCAGGGTTTGGAGCAACACAAGCAATTCTTCTCTACTGGATTCTCAGAGGATAAGAGCTACTACTGGACCTTCAGTTGAAGACCAGACCCTTCTACAGGATCACTGCTTCAAAAGGACTGCTTCATCTGGACTGCTGCCACCACCCTGACTAACAGGGTGTCAGGTTGTATCCTGACTCTGTCAGTGTTCTTGTACTGTTGCATTTATTTTAATCTTCCCATTAAATTACGATTCTGTCTTGCGATCTCTCACTGGTTTGTTTTCAAACGAGTACAGAATATTAAGCAACAGCTCAGCAAAATTTGTTGGCAACATTCACACTATTATTCACTACTCGGTTAAGGCACAACAAGGAAAAAAAGCAACAAACCAAATGCAGTCAATCAAACCAGAAATGAACTGAGAACTATCTGTGTGTGTCTCTGTCCATGTGTGTGTGTTAGGTGGGTTTGACAAAGGGACAGAAAGGACAAGGATGAAAAGGAATACGGCCTAAAAGCTTAACAGCACTCAAGCTTAACAGTAGTTTAACTGGAGCCTCGAGGAGTGGGGGTATCGGCCCAGGATCCATTGTTGATCAGCGATCCTGTGAGGACAGGAAACTTGAGCTCGCTGGCTCTGAGAAGCCCCACTCAGAGGGAGGTTGCCGGTGGCAGCCGCTGTGGTCCAGGAGAGCTCCAAGGGCTTCCTTTTGGACTGCTGTTTATGGGCCACAAGACAGTGGGCTTCAGTCATGAAATGCTTCATCATGGCCACACTTTGGGTCAGCACCCAGAAGTGCGAGAAGAAGGATGTTATGCCATTGTGGCGGTTTGGTTCAAATTATCCATTACTTACTTATTTTCCTTCTGTGAGATAAGAATTAGGAGAAAACAATGCAGGCACAAAACTTAACAGAATATAAAGACGTTTATTAACAGACCTAAAAGAAGGGAAAAAAAGTCACATTATACCTTCAGAACACTTCTCTTCCCCCCACCTCTCCTCCCTTCTCCCACTGACAACGTAAACAGAAAACCCTTGAGATTTCAGTCCGTTCACCACCTCTATAATAATTTCTTTCTCAGTTCACTTAAGGAGAGGAGTCTGTCTTGCTCATGCTATGAAGACATCTCCACAAGAAACAGTCTCTTGTAGCTTCAATGTCACAGCAAGGCAGCCACCCAGGATAGTTCTCTGCTGGCATGTGAAAGTCTCTTTCCTCGACTTAACAGATTTCCCCACAACTGCTTTCAAGGGTTTCTTTAGCTAATGGGATACCATTTTTAAGGATGAGCTGCTCAGAAACAAAAGTTCTCTTCACTTATCAAAGTGCCTGAGAGGGGTAAGAACAGTATCTCTGGAAGCATCTTCATTTCTAGGGACAGAGGTCTTTTACTTTCGTGGGGTCTCTGCTCAAGTTTCTCATCAAATCACAGCTACTTCAACATTTGCTTGTTTCAGCACAAGTACTTTTGTTCATAATTGCAGTTTGAACGCTCCAGCCCCCATGCTTTCATGAAATTACCAGCGGGTATTCTGATATACCATAGTCCATCCTCATAGCTTTCCAACAGAATTTCAGCTTCTAGGATTGAAGCATCTCCTCATTCTCCTCTCTCAGGGCTTCAGCTCTTCCTTCCTCACTGACTTGGGCATCTTTATAGTGTTTTCTTCATGTGCCTTCATCTTTCCCTTTCCTCTGACCTGGGAGAGGATTGACGTCTGCAGGCTTCATCTGTTCTGGAGAAATCTTACAGCACTAAAAGAGTTACCCGGGCCTTGCAGCTGGAATTCGCTTCTCTCTCTTGGTCACACGATCTTGCCGGGCAGCGGCCTCAGATGAATTTTGGCCACACTAGGGGTGAGGGCCGGCCTGGCCTCTGGGGGGGTGTCCAGCGAGCAGAAGCAGCTGAGATCTCAGCCAAGCCTTGCCCAGGCCGACCCGGCCAGGCCCGGCCCCGCTGGGCTGTGCCGCGGGCCCCCCCCACCCCCAGTTACCTGTCCGACAACCGGAAGCAAGAGAGACTTTCCCAGGGTTTGTTCGTTCTTAAAATGTGGATCACAGAGGCGTGTCAAGCTCTTTAAGTGGCTTTAAAAAGTTGCCAATATTCAGCCTAGCCAGCTGGTTGGTTCTGTTGGGTCTACAGGAAGCTGTAAGCAGCTCTTTGCAAAGAATCACTTCCATAGCTGATGGAGCCCTCCTTAACTACAACTCCCTGCTATGCTGAACCATGACAGCCATTCAGGCAAGAGCAGTAGTTTCCAAGACTGTTCATAGAAAACCCCAGGAGCTCATTAGACAGCACAAGTTCCTGGGAGCACTCAGTGTTTCTGATAAGCCCAAGAGGAGCTGAGCCCAGGGGCTGTTCCTCAAGGCTGAGGCCAAACAAGCATTTCTCAGATCACTGACAAGGCCAGGGAAGATTCACCACAACATTCTGAAGCATGAAGTTTTGATGTGGAGTAAAAAGCCACGGCCCAAAGGTACAGGGCAGTTTCCTCAGGCCTCTGGAAGAATCACAGTGCAGATCCTTGTGCCACCGATTCCATCTCTCCCCACTTTTCTAAGTTTTTGGTGGCAAGGTCACTTAGGTTAGACACGCAGCTCACAAGAAGTGCTCCTGTATTTTTCTGCACAATGAAATAAAGTGAGATTACATGCGGGAGAAACGAGACCCCTGGACAACGAATCAATATGATTGCGCAGGAATCTATTTATTCTTACATTTCTCCATTCTTACACATTTCTGGAAACGTCATTCACGCGATCACGCATGACCCGATTGGACCCTCCGCATTTTCGACGCGCCCTGCATGCACCCCTCAGGGGACCTGATTGGTTCTAGTCCAGGATGGTACAGTCCCTCCTTATCTGCTTTCTTGCTGCCTTGTCATTCTTTCTTCCAATGTCTTCTTTCCCAATTTAGCACTTCTTACATTCCTCAGGCCCTGATAAGAGTAACTGCACAGAACTTGGCTGGTGCACTCCTGCCAGGATTCTTTTCTTTTCTTCTTATCTTTTTTACCCGCTTTTCTTCTTATTTGCACCAGCCAAGTTCCCTTTACTATGTTTTCCATTAACCGGATCGCTGATGTCTTTATACATAGAATAACACTCATAATGCATATGTGGAATGACACAAATAACACAGGAACGGCTAACAGTAATTGCAATACACCCTTCACCAGTCTTATGGGATAACACAAATAACATAATAATAGCTAACAGTACTCGCAACATTCCCCTCACCATTCTTACACCCGGGCCCATGTGCAAGTAGCAGTTTCATTGTGCAACATATCCAATATCTTATCCTAGTTTATCAAGCATACATAGTATCTTATCTTATCAAGTGTATCTTAGCTTATCCAGTACATCTAATATCTTATCAAATACATCTAATATTTCATCTATTGTCTTATCAAGTACATCTAATATCTTATCTGATATCTTATCAAGTACAGCTGATATCTTATCAAGTACATCTGATATCAGATCTTATCAAGTACATCTAATATCTGATTCAACTATTTATTTATCCAATATTATCTAATATCATATCTTATCCCTAAAATTCGAACAATAGCAGTATCTAAAAGAAAAAAAAAAAAACCCAAAAGAAAAACACAGTATCTATTCTTCAGCAGTATCAGAGATCGAAGTATCTTTCTCAAGCCAGAAACAAATCTACTTTGCTGGTATCCCTCGGGGTCTTTTATCTGTAATGACACAAGCATAACTCTTTTTCCCCATAAGCAACTCCACAGCTCCCTCCTATGACCCTGACATAGGATTCTTAAAACAAACTTTTGGTCGGTGCTGAGACAATTCAGAGTCTTAACTGCAAGCCTGAGTAATGGGTTAATGCTGGTGGATTTCTGCAAGCACCTGTTAATCGTAGATGGTTCATAACATAAACTGCTTGCAGTACTCTGTCCTGCGGGCTCAGCCCATTTTTCCCCTTTTGTTGTTGTTGTTGTTGTTTTTGTTGTTTGTTTGTTTGTTTATCAAGCAGCCCTTTTAATACCTGATGTTTTCAATTATGGCATGTCCAGTGGAATTACCTGGAATGCCCGTGCTATGCCTCACTCCCCAGAGATCCAGAAACTCTTGGGTTCGCTGGGCTGTATAACCTGACCCATTATCTGTTTTTATCTCCTGGGGCAAGCCCATTACGGCAAAGCAGCCTCGCCATTGTCGAATAACAAAACGAGACCCTTCATTCATCATAGGAGTGACCCAAACCATGGCCAAAAAGGTGTCTATGGTCACATGAAGGCGTTTGAAGCGACCAAAAGGGGCATCAATAGTCACATCAATCTGCCATAATTGCAGAGGTCCTAGGCCACGAGGATTGACCCCAGGACCCAACTCGCCAACCATATGCTGACATTGTGGACAAGTTGAAACATTTCCTTGCACCTTTTGCAATGATATCCCAAATTGCTTGTGCAGAACCTTTGCGCTTTGATGAAAAACTCGTGAGCCCTTCTGGCTTGACTAAACTCATCAATACTGGGGGAAGCAGAGGCCCACAGTGGTGCTACTAATTGGTCAGCCCTCTCGTTCCCCAGGGCCAGACCTTCCATTAATCCCGAGTGACTCCGTATATGGGTGATGAAATAATCCTGCCTGCGGGAATTAAGTGACTGCCATAGCTGCACAAAGAGTTCCTGCAACCGCTGGTTTTGAATTTCCTTCAGCAATGACCGCTCCATGCACTCAACAACACCTACTACGTAAAGAGAATCAGAAACAATGTTAACAGGGTCATCTGGCCAATTCTCAAATACCCGGATTACTGCACATAACTCAAGGTCCTGCAAAGAGTCTCTTGGCTCTCAAGGATTTCACTGAGCCATTTGCCTTTATCTTGCCAAGTTAGTCTTGCTTTAGAAGTCTTTCGACTGGCATCAGTGAAAACCTGAGGCCTTCTACAGGTTGTTTTGATAACTAAGGTAATCCTTCGACCTGTTGATGTAAAGAAAAGAATTGATGAGGAGGAAAATGAATACTAATGAGACCTGGAAAATTCAACAATGCCCATTGTAAGATGTCTGAGTTCTGCAATGACCATTGCAAGTAATCCTTAGTTAATGGGAGAAGAATATTTTGGGGTTCCATCCAGTGTTCACTTTCGTGCCTTGACTACAACTTTTGCTATAGCCTCCATTCCTGCAGTCACAGATTTTCCCAAGCTGAATGGCAAAAATACCCACTCTAAGATCTTTAGTGGCTGCCTAGCTTAGCCACCCCACTTCATCAGTATAGCCTTCACATGTTTTTCTTTATTCAACACTGCCACGGCCAATGGCAAAGTAGGAGAGCAACGATCTACAAAGGAATTACCCAATTTTGTAGCAATTTGAGTAAGCGCCTTCTGTTGTTTTTCAGTCAGCTTGTACAGCAAATTGGCCTGATTTTCCCTTTTCAACAATGGCATTAGGGGCTCAAGATCTTTATTAGTTATGCCACCGGTACCACAAATCCACTGTATGTCCCCAATGAATTTTTGAGCATCTGTCAAAGTCTGGATTTCTGCGCAAATTGTTGATTTCTGAGACCAAATCTGGGCTTCGGTGATAAGCATTCCCAAATATTTCCATGGGGCCTGCTGTCGGACTTTTCCAGGAGCTATTTGAAGGCCTGCCTCTTTCATTTACTGCTGTAAGGCAGGTAGCAGGTTTGCGACATCTGTATGTTCCCTTGCTATCAGAATATCATCCATGTAATGATAGATAAGACACTGTGGGTACCTTTTTGGTTTCTTGTTTTTTCCCGATGGACCTAGCACCCAAGCAACATAGAGCTGGCACATCACGGGAGAATTACGCATCCCTTGTGGCAACACAACCTATTGATACCTCTTTGCTGGCTCTGCCTTGTTTTCTCAGAGGCAAACTGATGTTTATCTAGACGAGCAGGTAACCACTTTAGACTTGCTGGCAATAAAACACTTGTGTACCTTCTCTTTTAGGTTAGTAAATTAGCTAGGTTTTGCCATTACACACTCAGTTATGGATTTTTACATAAAACCTTTTGGAAATTGGTTCCACACACACAAATCTTCAGACTGGCATCGTTCTGCCAGGGATCAAATTGATGCTCTACCTGCAAAAACTTTTAGTGTAAATATTGCACTATCCAAATTGCCCTTGGGGAGCCATTCCTCGTTTCTGTTCTGTGATAACCTGTGCAGCTGTCACTGTGAACATAAAGGCAACATAATAGTAAGCAAACACATGCTATACAACAGTAAAGTCACACCAAGCAAGAACAAACAGGATAATACATACAATCTACAGCACATGATAAAAGGACAGTAACTTAGAACAATACACTTTCAATTGCCTAAATACGGAACTATCACCCAGAGTCTGCCATAGCTGGTGACTCCACCTCATGAGGACCTGGAAAAACCTTCCCGGGCAAGGCTTTCGAATGGACCTCGAAAGGGGTCCAGCTTCTATACATCCGAATCAGCAAGTCAAGGTGACTCAATTACAGTTTTAGTGCAGAAACACCTGCGTCTGTTGGCATGTTGCCTACCAGGTAGGGCCAGGGCTTGGCCAGAGCCAAGGCCTTAGCTGGAAGGGTTCCCTAACATCTCTTACAAACAAGCCCTTAGTAATGGCAGCTGTGCAAGTTTCCTAAAAGGATCCATGTCTTGCAGTTAGCTACACAACAGTATGTGAAAGTCTGTAAAGCAGCCGGCTTTGTCATTTATCTTTAGCAAAGTAATCAGTGGTACCATGACAAAACTGCAAACAACCAAAGAAATGCATATGCATAACATAGAATAGTATCTTCTGGATGATGCCCTTCATGACATGCCCATGAATTCACAATTTGACACCAAGAACATGTTCAGAATCATTAATACAGCAAAGGCAACTGACCTAGGAAATCAAGGTTACATTTTCTTGCACACTTATGTGTATATGACAATCAAGCAAAGCAAAAGCAAGAAAGAAAGTACTAAACACCTTACAATCAATCATATGCATAATCTGGAATTGTTACTCATCCTTTTCTGCTACCTATGAACGATAAAACAGCAAAGATTGTCATGAATAACCATCACAATTGACCAGTGCAGAACACTTATACCCATGGAATTTTCAATTAATTTGAGGTTCTAAAAAGCCACATTTTCACATACCTTTACAACCTACTATCTTACATTTTTGAGCAGTTACTTGCCAATTCATCATAATTGTTTCAATTGGTTCAATCTTACCCCTATAATAAAAGAACTGTATCTTTCAATCTGAAGTTAACATCACTGAAACTGAACAAGAATTAATGTGAACATAACTTAAACTTAACATAACTTAAATACAACAAAACTGAAGTCAGAGTCGAGTGTTCCCTTTTCAACTGATCTTCAAAATTGCCCTGATTCAATTATTTTCTTTTAAGAGCTGCTGTAGATCTACAGGATCTGCAGGATTGTTGATGCATGTTCCACGTTGTATTTTCTGTGGCTTGATGTTGCTGCATCTCGTTGATGCTGTATCTTCTTATGCTCTGTGGCTGTTTATTGTATGTATCTGAGGGTGCAATAATAGAAGCGGCCACAGGTGGCGCTGCAGCCAGAGGACAAGTAACTTGTTGGTCACAAGATGGCGGAGACGGAAGTACGTAGACATTGTTTACGATGGTAACCAGGGCGCTGCCATTTTGTTGTACGGAATAGTCCATAACTTTGGAACTGTATTAAAAAGTTTTGGAGCGAGGCTCTAAGGCTGGATTCTGCAGCATTCCTCACAAAAGCAGGCAACTGAGGGGGACCGTACATCGCAGATATGGGTTTTTGTCTAAAGCTGTTTTTGTTGTTCTGTCTGCTCAAGCCCCGAATGGCTCGCTCTGCGGACTGCGAAACCGTCTGAGACGAGCCCGCATTTCCCTGCACACCCCCAGATGCTATATGCTTTTCTTTTGCTGTTTCTGCTGTGCTGCCAATTGCATCTAATGTTCTGGGCAGCTTGGGATTTGTTACAGTTCGAATTTCGGCTCCCGCTGCTGGGGGAAGGAGGCAGGGCTCCCTCCTCCTCCTGCTCTGCGGTCTGCAGAAACTGCTCGCCCATCCAAAATGCTAAGTCTCTCAATTGCTGTTTCAGGACAGCTGTGAGATATTTTAATCAAAGTTTTTGTACACTTTTTTGCTACTGCAAAGTGGCTCAGGGAGCTGCGAACAGAATCTCCCCTCCTCTGCTCCTACTCGCTCTCGCAGCCTCTTTGCCTCAGGGAGCCGCGCTCTGCGACCCCTGATGCTAACACAGTCCGGCTGCTTAGTACCCCAATACACAGATTCCGCATTTGATTCAGTATCAAGTTGTATTTTCTTTTCTCCTGCCAGCAACAGCCTTTTCTTTTTTTTTTTCCCTCTTCAAAGCAACCCAAACACTCTGCCTGTGCATACCTGTCTTGCATTTGAATCCCTGCTCCGGCTAAGCCACGGTGAATCAGGCGGTGGGGGGGGAAATAGCAGGGAACACACTCGCCCCCCTCCTCGCTGCTGTTAACGCTTCAGGGGACACTACGGGACACTTCGCAGGCAGCGTTAGTGGCTGTGAAGGGGATAACTCATCCACCTCCATTCTCTCTGATTCTGGCATGGTGTGAGGTGCCTCTAGCCCTGGCTCTGGGTGTACGGAGGGTAAGGACGATATCACGGGGTTCACTCCCCCAAAGAATTCCCGTGCGTACGCTGGAAAGGCAGCTGCAGGACTGCTTGGCTCTGGACGCGCTGCCGCTTCTGCCTCAGCTGTTTTTTCCGCCTCCGTTTGCCTTAGTGCTGTTATTATCACCTCCCAAAGCATAACTGAGCCTTTTCGTTTCTTTTCCTCCAGCACTTATGGTGTCCCAGACAGCGATTCCCAGCCTTTCCCACTCCAGAGTGCAGTGAATACTCTTGTGGGTGGCAAAAATCCCCTCTCTCGACCCCAGCTCAGCAGCCTTTTCATGACCTCCCGGGTTGTACTTTAATATCTCTCATGGAGAGAATATACTGGAGGATGCCGAGAGGCGTCCTGTTTTCCTTTTAACAGTCCCTCTGCCATGCTCCAGCCCCCTGGCCTGACCTCTCAGGTGTCACCGCTGCAGCGAATCTTTTCCAGAGTTCCTTTCCCAGGAGCATTCTTCGGCCCATGAACTCCGACCGAGCCGTCTCCGACTCCCCTCACCACGGTCCAGCCGCGGCAAGATCTGATCAGGGCCTCCCGCCTTTTCACTCCACAAGACCCCCTTCATGACCTAAAGGGATCTGGTCTGTTTCATTAGCGAACGTTTATCACGTTGGCGGCACCAATAATGCGGGAATACGGGACCCCTGAACAACGAACCAAGTTGATTACGCAAGAGTCCCTTTATTGTTTACATTACTCAATTCTTAGGCATTTCTGTAACTGTCATTCACACGATCACGCATGACCCGACTGGACCTTCCGCATTGTCCACGCGCCCTGCATGCACCTTTCAGGGAACCTGATTGGTTCTAGTCCAGGATGGTACAGTCCCTCTTTATCTACTTTCTTGCTCTCTTGTTATTCTGTCTTCCTACATCTTCTTTCCCAATTTAGCACTTCTTGCATTCTTCAGGCCCTGATAAGGGTAACTGCACAGAACTTGGCTGGGGCCCCTCTGCCAGGATTCTCATGCCTTACAACAGAGCTGTGGTGTCCAGCACTGCACCTCACTAGAATGAGGAATTGTTCCAGTGCTATTAGAAGGAGCTAAGGAGGTTTGGCCTTCAGATCATCTCCTTCCTAGCTCCTGATTTGCTGCCCTGAGTAAGCTGCTGCTTGTGGCAACACTTGTTTCACAGCTGACAGCCCAGCTCTGCTGGCGAGCAGCCATTGCAGGAGCTTTTGCTGGGGACTTTGAACCTTTCAGATCTTCCTAGGGAAAGCTCAGGGCAGAACATGTGTAAAGAGCATTTTGTGGGCGATGCTTTTAACATTAAATCTTTTCTCTGTGCACATTGCCTCACCCAGTAAATACTTGCAGAAGCAAGTTTGCTGCTCCAGAAATTCCTCCAATCAGCCAGTTTGCCAGTAAGAGAAAACAGATTTGGGATGTGTAATTGTTGCAAAGCATAAGAATTCTGGCAGAGGGGCCCCAGCCAAGTTCTGTGCAGTTACCCTTATCGGGGCCTGAGGAATGTAAGAAGTGCTAAATTGGGAAAGAAGAATAACATTGGGAAGAAAGAATAACAAGGCAGCAAGAAAGCAGATAAGGAGGGACTGTACCATCCTGGACTAGAACCAATCAGGTCCCCTGAGGGGTGCATGCAGGGCGCGTTGAAAATGCGGAGGGTCCAATCGGGTCATGCGTGATCGCGTGAATGACACTTCCAGAAATGTATAAGAATGGAGAAATGTAAGAATAAATAGATTCCTGTGCAATCATATTGATTCGTTGTCCAGGGGTCTCGTTTCCCCCGCATATTGGTGCCGCCGACGTGATAAACGTTCGGTAATGAAACAGACCGAATGCCTTTAGGGCATGAAGTGGGGTCTGTAGAGTGAAAAGGTGGGGGACCCTGGCTGGCTCTCGCTGCAGCTGGCCCACGGCGAGGGGAGTCAGAGACGACTCGCTCGGAGTTTGGGGGCCGAAGAATGCTCCTGGGAAAAGGGGGCCGAAGAAAGCTCCTGGGAAAAGAACTCCGGAAAAGATTTTGCTGCAGCGGTAACACCCGAGAGGTGAGGCCAGGGGGCTGGAGTATGGCAGAGGGACTGTTAAAAGGAAAGCAGGACGCCTCTCGGCATCCTCCAGTCTATTCTCTTTGTGAGAGATATTAAAGTATGACCCGGGAGGTCTTGCAAAGACTGCTGAGTTGGGGTCGAGAGAGAGGATTTTTGCCACCCATGAAAGTATTCATTCTGGAGTGGGAAAGGCTGAGAATCGCTCTCTGGGACACTGTAAGTGCTGCAGGAAAAGAAACTAAGGGGCTCAGTTATGCTTTGGGAGGTGATAATAAGAGCATAAGGCAAATGGAGGCAGAAAAAACAGCTGGGCAGAAGCGGCAGCGCGTCCAGAGCCAAGCTGCCTTCCTGGCGTACGCACAGGAATTCTTTGGGGGAGTGAACCCCGTGATATCGTCCTTACCCTCCGTGCACCCAGAGCCAGGGGAAGAGGCACCTCACACCGTGCCAGAACCAGAGAGAACCCCCTTTCACAGCCTCTAACGCTGCCTGCGAAGTGTCCCTGCTTTGAAGGAAAAAAAAAAAAAGGAGAAAAGGGGGGCTATTGCTAGAAAAAGAAAAGAAAATACAACTTAATACTAAGCAGCCAGACTGTGTTAGCATCGGGGGTCGCAGAGCACGTCGCCCGAGGCAAAAGAGGCTGCAGGAGCGAGTTGGAGCAGAGGAGGGGACGGGCGAGCAGCTTCTGCAGACTGCACAGGAGGAGCCCGCCTGCTCCCACGGCCGAGAGCCGCAATTCGAACTGTAACAAATCTCAGGCTGCCCAGAACATTGAATATAATTGGCAACACAGCAGAAACAGCGAGGGAGAAGCAAATGGCATCTGGGGGCATGCAGGGAAATGCGGGCTCGTCCCGGGTGATTTCGCAGTCCGCAGAGCAAACCGTTTGGGGCTTGAGCAGACAGAACAACAAAAACAGCTTTAGACAAAAACCCATATCTGCGGTGCATGGTCCCCCACAGTTGCCTGCTTTTGTGAGGAATGCTGCAGAATCCAGCCTTAGAGCCTCGCTCCAAAACTTTTTAATACAGTTCCAAAGTTATGGACTATTCCGTACAACAAAATGGCAGCGCCCTGGTTACCATCGTAAACAATGTCTACGTACTTCCGTCTCCGCCATCTTGTGACCAACAAGTTACTTGTCCTCTGGCTGCAGCGCCTCCTGTGGCCGCTTCTATTATTGCACCCTCAGATACATACAATAAACAGCCACAGAGAATAAGGAGATGCAGCAACACCAAGCCACAGAAAATACAACACGGAACATGCGTCAACAATCCTGCAGATCCTGTAGATCTACAGCAGCTCTTGAGAGAAAATAATTGAAGCAGGCCAATTTCGAGGATCAGTTGAAAAGGGAACACTCAACTCTGACTTCAGTCTTGTTGTATTTAAGTGATGTTAGGTTTAAGTTGTGTTCATTTAATTCCTGTAAAGTTTAGGTTATGTTCAGATTGATTCTTGTTCAGTTTCAGTGATGTTAACTTCAGATTGAAAGATACAGTTCTTTTATTATAGGGGTAAGATTGAACCAATTGAAACAATTATGATGAATTGGCAAGTAACTGCTCAAAAATATAAGATAATAAGTTGTAAAGGAATATGAAATGTGGCTTTTTAGAACCTCAAATTATTTGAAAATTCCATGGGTATAAGTGTTCTGCACTGGTCAATTGTGACGGTTATTCATAACAATCTTTGCTGTTTTACCTTTCATAGGTAGCAGAAAAGGATGAGTAACAATTCCAGACTATGCATATGATTGATTGTAAGGTGTTTAGTACTTTCTTTCTTGCTTTTGCTTTGCTTGATTGTCATATACACATAAGTGTGCAAGAAAATGTAACCTTGATTTCCTAGGTCAGTTGCCTTTGCTGTATTAATGATTCTGAACATGTTCTTGGTGTCAAATTGTGAATTCACAGGCATGTCATGAAGGGCATCATCCAGAAGATACTATTCTATGTTATGCATATGCATTTCTTTGGTTGTTTGCAGTTTTGTCATGGTACCACTGATTACTTTGCTAAAGATAAATGACAAAGCCGGCTGCTTTACAGACTTTCACATACTGTTGTGTAGCTATCTGCAAGACATGGATCCTTTTAGGAAACTTGCACAGCTGCCATTACTAAGGGCTTGTTTGTAAGAGATGTTAGGGAACCCTTCCAGCTAAGGCCTTGGCTCTGGCCAAGCCCTGGCCCTACCTGGTAGGCAACATGCCAACAGACCCAGGTGTTTCTGCACTAAAACTGTAATTGAGTCACCTTGACTTGCTGATTTGGATGTATAGAAGCTGGACCCCTTTTGAGGTCCATTCGAAAGCCTTGCCCGGGAAGGTTTTTCCAGGTCCTCATGAGGTGGAGTCACCAGCTATGGCAGACTCTGGGTGATAGTTCAGTATTTAGGCAATTGAAAGTGTATTGTTCTAAGTTACTGTCCTTTTATCATGTGCTGTAGATTGTATGTATTATCCTGTTTGTTCTTGCTTGGTGTGACTTTACTGTTGTATAGCATGTGTTTGCTTACTATTATGTTGCCTTTATGTTCACAGTGACAGCTGCACAGGTTATCACAGAACAGAAACGAGGAATGGCTCCCCAAGGGCAATTTGGATAGTGCAATATTTACACTAAAAGTTTTTGCAGGTAGAGCATCAATTTGATCCCTGGCAGAACGATGCCAGTCTGAAGATTTGTGTGTGTGGAACCAATTTCCAAAAGGTTTTATGTAAAAATCCATAACTGAGTGTGTAATGGCAAAACCTAGCTAATTTACTAACCTAAAAGAGAAGGTACACAAGTGTTTTATTGCCAGCAAGTCTAAAGTGGTTA